>MNAD01001498.1:0-44128 GCA_001895945.1 Trametes pubescens
GGAGGAGGAGGAGGAGGAGGAAGAAGAAGAAGAAGAAGAAGCATAAGGTACCTAGGTTCGTGTCACATTCGATGATCTACGATCACTTGCTGACGAGCATTCAGAATCTCATGCGAATTGTATACCTTACTCACGAAGCACTCACCCTTAGACTCCATACCCCCCTCGTGTTGTACTCGCTGTGCCCCTTGCGTATGATAATAGAATGGCGTGACAGCGGTAGAACGTTCATGTATATTTTACTTTCCGACACCCAAGTACATCGATGTGCGCCCCTAGCACTACATGCCTTAGACATGGCCAGCAATGCGCAGGGGCTGGTACGGCTCTTCAAGATACTTGATCTCATCCTCTGTCAGCTTGAGGGCGAGCGCGCCTATCCCGACTTCACATGTGAGCGTCCGTTTGGCAGAAGCGGTCACCCGGCAGCGAGGCGTACCAATGATATCCTCAAGGTTCTTCAAGTTCGTCGAGCCCACGATGGGTGCGGAAACACCGTCCTTGGAGAGCATCCAGGCGATTGAAACCTGTGCCATGCTTACACTCTTTTTCTTCGCGAGCTCCTCCACTCTGAAGATAAATGAGTCTACGAGAGAGCAGAAAGGCGTCAGCGCCAACTACGTACCGCGAAACGATCACCGTGGTTGCGGGATTCTGGTACCATCCAAGAAGACTAGGAAGTAATTATCACGTCAACACCACCTATTCTAAGCGAGAACATCTGTTAAGATCGGCTTACTTGTCAGACTCCGCCCGTTTAGAATCAGTGTTGAGCGGGCGGGTTAGCATTCCGCGCGCAAGCGGCGACCACGGAATAGACCCCACACCGAACATCTACGAAGTATGTTATGCTGAACATCCGGTGTGGATGATCGAAGACGATCTACCTTCAACGTCGGGAACATCTCGCGTTCTTCCTCGCGGTACAGCAGACTGTAGTGGTTCTGCATCGATATGAATGGCGTGAGGTTGTGCATGATCGCGTAGTCTTTCAAGACATCAATCGATGTCTTGTAGTTGTTCAAGACGCCTATACATACTTTGCATCTGGTGGACTGGATATTGGGTCAGTCAGTAGGATTATGCTCAGATAAGTCGACAGGGCCTACATTGGTACGCATAGCATGAGCTCATGCCGATATAACGGACGTATCCGGCTTTGACGACGTCGTGCAGGGCTTGCATCTATCGTTTCTGTTGGTCAACCTTGGAAGAGCACTTCAAGTCTATACGAGACATACCGTCTCTTCGATGGGTGTGTTGTGGTCGAAGCGGTGACCTACGTGTAATCAGCGTTGATGAAATAAGGAACGCACTCGGAACATGTGATTGTACTTGCATTGGAGTACATCGATATGTTCCAGCTGGAGGCGCTTCAAGCTGGCCTTCACCGAGTCAAATATATGCTGTCAATGCGTCAGCACGAGGCTCGATGGAGCCCAGATAAGTGGCTCCAAGCACCAACCTTGCGACTGAGCCCGTACTGATTGATTATGCCGAGGTCCTCCGGCTTCTTTCCCAGACCGTAGAAGTAGGTACCGTGGTCCGGCAAAACTGGTACGCAAAGCTGGCGTTTATAAATCGGTTGCATGATTATCGATAATACAACACCCTCGCCAAGGACTGATACGTACCTTGGTCATGATAACGAGCTCCTCCCGAGGGAGTTGCAACTCGTTGATCGCCTTTCCCAAAATTATCTCAGACAGCCCGTTCGAGTACGACTTTGACAATCGAGTCAGTGCGTCCGCATTCTTTGGACATGGACCTCAGTCGGGACTCACGTTGGCGGTATCAAACGTCGTGATCCCATGGTCATATCTACAGCACGTAGGACATCAGAAGAGTTCCAGAGCTAGTATACGCGTTGATAAAACGACGTACGCAAACTTGATATGCTTGATAGCTTCTTCCTCGGGCAACACCCAGCTCTGCCACTCGGGGCTGCCGTAGGACATGCATCCTAAGATGATGCGCGACACCTTCAGGCCAGAGTTTCCGAGGCGAACTGCGGAAACACCACATCAGTGACCATTCTCCTACAGTAAGAACTAGATATGGCTTACCATACTGCATTGTTGTAGAGAGCGAAGTGGCGTAGAGCGAGGTCCAAAACGTGGTTCGTGAAGGTAGGAGACCGCTTAGAGCGTGCAGCTACGCAACGTACCAAAGCTATATACTAGAAGCGAATGTCCGACCGGCATACGGTCTCTCATTCGGGACCCCACCTGCAGGATGCGTTGCGACACTTCGGTCGGTATAAAGCCGCTATTTGCTACCTCCGTGAGTTTTACGCACATGTGTCAATCACTGTGAGATCGTTCAGCAGTGTCCTACCGTGATAGAAGCCGATATAAGGAGTTTCAGTCCACGGCGAACCCGGCTTGAAGTAAAACATTGCCAATATCTTATGGTACGCACGTCATGCGTCAGTATTCGAAGCCGCCCTAGAGCCCGAGCCGCCCAGAAGAGAACACCATGAGGAGAATAGTTGGATATTATCTCCAACATTCTAAAACGTGAACAGGTGAACAGATGGAAGCCTGGTCCAGTAAAGTCGAGGTGTGGGGGAAGTTGCCTGTGTCGTCGTTGAAAACGGAGCGTAGAAAGGCGCACATTCCTGGTATCCTTCCCACGTGGCAGTGTTTGGCCAGCATAACCGGCCAAACACACATCAATCCCTCCTCGCCCTCTCCCCCATTGTCCGCTCGCCGACTCGCTGAAAACTGCCTGATTTGCTAGTTGTGCGTTACTACGGATGCTTGGTAACCTGGATACGCTCTAGTCTCGAGCCGTTGCTGTTGACTCGTGCTTGTTCCGCCACGAGACTTGCCTCACAAGGTAAGTTCGCCTCTGAACGACGCGAAGTGCACTCGATTGGCAATCTGCTACTCCTCCTCTCAACCTCTGGAAGCAATCCTCTCTGTTTCTGCTGGTATATAGCATGGGTTTCAGAGACATGGAGTCCGCATCATCAGCTAAGTCTCCCAGCATCGACTTGACACACGGAGCCCTCTCAGCTCTCCCTTTGCACACCACATCACTTCCTCGTCCTCCTCACACAATCATTAAAGATGTCTTACACCGTCTTCGCGCCTTCCTACACCTACGCCAGCCCCGCGTCCCCTAGCGCCTTCTCCCTCTTCGCGTCTGCGCAGTCACCGCGCGACACCTACCGCACGTACGAGGATGCACGCCAGGTGCTGCGTCTCTCCAACGAGCACGCTACTGTCACGAAGACGAAGAGCTCCGGCCTGAAGAAGATTTTTGGGCTGTGAGCGGACACCCGCACGCTCGTTGACATCGTTCCGAGCTCGCTTCCCGACTACCAACGCGGTGGTCATGCACCCACGCTGCCATCCGGCCCTGCTGGCCTGAAACCTCCCCGCACTCGCAGTCGCTCCACCAGCCCACACTGCACCTCCGGCACTGCATCATCCCCCCATGGAGGACTCTCCTGCCGCGCTGCTCTTCTCACGGCTCTCGATGTGCGATTTCCGTCGCTCTCGCCGTAAACCTCGCCCTCCGCGAGTCGGTTTCACCTCCTAGCCTTGCTTGGTGGGACCTCTGGTTCACCGATTTATCCATAGACTGTATTGTAGATCATCGGACTTCTAGCCATGGTATATCCGTCGCACCTGTAACAGCATACATTTGCACCTTCCAATCGCATCCTATCTCGCGTAAATATCTGACGTGATCGCCTTGAACTTGCCTTGACGTACAGGCGCAAACGGCAAACCCGAACCGGGCGCATATTCCTACAACCTCGCTGTCTGAATCATCAAGTCTGTCTACGCTCCGAGGCCATGAACCCCAGACGTCACAGGGGCAAATGGTATACGGCATGTTTCTGCGCTCGATGCGCGCCTTTCGGTACGTTCGTCGGCTCCGTCTTCCGCCCCAGTTGACTCATCTGTCGTTGAAGGAGAGGTCCCTGTGTGCCCAGATGGTCGCGGAGAGTGTTCACCGGGAAAAGGTCTGCGATCTCGGCACTTGCCAACGCCGGCGGACATTGGAGGGCGTACACGCCGTACGACGTCAGGGTCCTCGGAGCATAAGGCGCAGTCCCGCGTCCCGCGCTGATTACGCGGGGCAGAAGTGACGCCAAACGGCGTGCAGCATGCGTTGGCACCCGTCGAGGTGCGCTCCTGCAAACTAAGACCGCGGTTGCTAGAGCATGGAGAGAGGCCGCAAGCGAGTGAGCTACTTTGTGAGCGTACGATCTGACTTCTTGGATCGGGCCCGAAGGTCTAACTTACCTCTTAGACTTTGTGCTTCATTTGTGGCCGCCCTTGAGGAGAAGGCTTACTTCGGCTCCGCGCCGCCATGGGCTACCTCCGACGACGTAACTTCTACGCGCAAATGACTCCCAAGGTCAGCTACGGCTATGCCTATCCACAGGCTAAGATTAGCAGCCGGTAACGTACCGAAACGCAGTTCTGTCAGTGAATAACCATGTCCACAATCGCTCCATTCCACAGGGATGTTCGCTGCCGCCCGAAACTTACGTAGGCGCAGTTACAGCAATGCGGTGCTACGCAAGGAATATCGAATCGAAGCCTCTTGCAACTCGCGACGGAATTGTCCGCGCCAGCAGCGGAGCATCAGTCAAAGGTCCGGGCATCTATCTGTCCAGAACTTACACGAACTAAATACGCATCGTGAGGTAGACGTTTGCATGCGGAGCATCTGTCAGTCCGGAGCATTGCGGCCCTGGGTTATAAGCGGACGTGGTAGCATCGTGGTGGACCGGATGCGGCCCTGCATGGACGGAAAGCGCTATGCTGCTACGTGACCGTACGTTATATGCGTCGGTCGCGAGGAGCAGTTGGGCTTGTCGTACCTGTGACGTTCAGCATGATGAGTAGAATGACGAAGGCGCAGGATACGAACGCTGAAGCTTTCCAGCACATGTGAGGCAAAGGGGAGAACCATATTGACCATTGCGACGGTATAAAAAGGAGGGTGAAGAAGGGTCGCTCTACAGGTCGAACAAGCCACTCGCCCTTCGCTCTTCAACATCTACTCAACTTACTACTCTCTCAACCAACATGATGTTCTTCCGCACTCTCGCTCTCACCATGTCTGCCCTCCCCCTTCTTGCGGTCGCCACCCCCCTCGAGACTCGCGCCGATTGCTCCACTGGGCCTATCCAGTGCTGTCAGAGCACTGAGACGGTACGTTGTTCTTGTTTGTACTCTGACCGCTCGACTGGACTAATTTGGATCTGTGTTGCATAGGCGGGCTCCGCCGCTGGCGCCGCCCTCCTCGGACCTCCGGGCATCGTCGTCCAGGATGTGAATGTATTCCTAGGAGTCGACTGCTCCCCAATCACTGTCATTGGTGTCGGCAATGGCGGTGCGTGCAGCGCCCAAGCCGTCTGCTGCCAGGACAACAGCCACGTACGTCTGCTCTATACTCTGCTAGTGAGGATGTCGCTGAGTGACGTTGATATCTAGGGCAGTCTCGTTTCTATCGGCTGCGTGCCGGTGACCGTCTGAAATGCGAATCGAGCGTAGCAACTCAAGTGGAGGGGGAGGGGCTACGAGTGCTGGACTTGTTAACTAGTTATGCTTACTTCTTGGATGGACATACGAGGATATTAGCTGTCGTTCGAAATTCCTAATGAACACGTTTGTTGCCTATGCTTGTAAAATCACCCTAGTCTCCGATCTCCGAAGGTAGTATAACGCGATTACGAGACTGCGACTGCGTCAAGTGATCCATGTCACGGCCTGTAGTAATGGCAGAACGTGTGTACAGCGGGAGGTCCAGGTTGACGGACAGCATATATCGTAGCTAGCTGATCAAATAAACCAAGTATAGCGGCACCCATCGTGTTCAAGCTGAGTCGACTGCACCTCCGTCCTTTACTACTACTGGTACTCGTTGACATCATTCCCTGACAAAAGTGCCACAACCTTCCTGCGCACGCGGAAGCCTCGCGATAAGACCGCACTGGACGTCTTCCGGACATCGCCAGAGGCTGAAGTTCTCGATATTTCAGGTCCCCTCAGGGCAGCAACAGGCCAGCTTCGCGCTGCTTCCCATGTCGATGCCTGGAAGGCGCTCCTTCCCGAGGAGCGTGAGTTTTTTGCAATTTATGGATGTTTGCAAGATCAGCGTGATGTTAGCGTTCATCACTGGCAGGGCATTCACATTAGCAGCTTAATACCGGACAGGCGCGAAGATACACAGTTAGATTGATCAGGGTTTGACAAACAAGAGAGTACACAATTCCGAAACCTCCTACATCACAATGCGGTAAATCCCGAACACAAACCATCCAGCGTAAGTAGACGCATTGTGTCTATGGCAAGGCAAGAGCGGCGGCGAGCAGTTTGGCGAAATCGGGCGTCCCAAGGCCGGTAACCTACCAAAAGATAATACGACCACATGTCTCAGTCTCAGTATATAAACGGGCCCTATGGAAGGAAGACGCACCGGATCCCAGCCTTCGGTCGCAGGGAAACCAGTCGAGTCGCAGCCAGGATTCGCCCCCGTCGTGATGTCGTTCAGCGCGCTCGCTCCAGCCGACGAGTAGAGGAACGGGTTCAAGAAGCCCAACGCGGGTTTTCCGGCGGCGATGCGGTGGTCATTGATCAGCGCAATGACGGTGGCGAACGTCGGGCTCGACGCGCTCGTGCCCGAGACCAGATTGAACACGCCGTTGACGACGATTGCGAAGTCGACTCCCTGCGCGGAGACGTCCGGGTACGCGCGCCCGCTCTGGTTGAACTTGGCTGTCAAGTTGTACTCCGCGCCCTCTAGGCCCGCGACGTATGCATCAACGGCATCCTTCTGGTATGGTGGAGTGGGGAAGATGTTCGAGAACCCGCCCGAGGAGAAGGATGCGGCCGTTTCTATGCCGGAGTCAGGCAGGGAGGTAGCGCCGACGGAGGTCAGGCTAGAAGTGGAAGCGCGCTATGAGATTTGAGACCGCCGCTTAGAGTGAAGCCTTACAAAGGGCAGCCGGAGGGGAATGTTGGAACGAAGTCCGAGCAAGTGGTGCCTCCCTGTGAACCGGCGACGCCGCCGTCACCGGATGCGAACAGTATAGAGGTTCCGCGCGCGCCAAGCTGAGCATACGCATTGCACAAGTTTCTGAAGGTGTCCAGATCAGCGAGTAAAACGCAATCAGAGCTGACATTGAGACATACTGAACGAGCATCGGAGATATGGGGCCCTCGTTGGCGCCGTAGCTGGTCGTGAGGACCTGGGGTGGGGCAGTTTGGTTGAGGAGAAAGTTGATGATGTCCAGGAAGCCGAAAAGACCGTCCTTGTTGTTGTCACCAACGGAAATGAAATTGGTGGGAACCCCAGAGGCGACACCAAAGGTGTATTGGATATCCAGGTTCTGCAAGTTTTCGTCAGCAAGACCTTCAGTAAGGCAACACAATACGCCACCTACAGCCTCGACACCTGCGGCAGCCGGGTCCTGAGAGTTTTGGCCGTCGTCGAGGGTCTGTGTGTCGAAAGATGTATCTGGGGAGATGTCCGGGCGGAACGTCGTCAAAAAGAGCTGAGGGCATTCAGCAAACATGAAGCCCAGTGAATGTGCAGGCTCCGCTTACATTCAGGTCTGCGTTATTAGCAAACTGGCCAAGGAAGCCGGACACACCGAGCGTGTTGCTCGACTGGGTGGCAGGGGTGGCAGGGATCCCGTAGAGGGCTTGCAAGCACGCTGGTGTGATCACGATCGCTGTTTTATTGTTAACTAGTGAGTTGCAGGATGCCGGGACAGCGTTCGGGTTTGCAGCGATATTTTCAGCTTGCGGATTAGCTTGCAAGAGTGGAGATACAACCGGCAGGAGCGGCTGTATGTCGGAGAACCTATTGCGGCGCCGGGTCAGCTAAGTTAATCGGGAATTAATTTGAATGCGAGGCCAGCACTGACGTGATCGTAGGGTGAACGAGGTCTAGATGGCCCTTGAGCTCCGCGGGGATGGAGTATGACAAAGTACGGATCACTTGGCGGCCGGTTGCGTCGTCGCTGTAGACGGAGAATTGGGCGCCGAGGAGTTTGTTTGCCTTGCTGACCGGCAGCTGAACGGCGATCCAATCCCCGGCCGCCGAGATGGGCGTCCCGCTGAGGCCGTTGTCGGCGAGCCACGCATTGACGGCGGTGACGCTCTCCGGCTTGGGCGCGACGTATTGCTCGACCTACAACAAGAGCATTAGCAAGAAGAGACAGCCACTATGAAAGGGCATGAGCGTACCTCAGCCTTGGACAGGTGCTTGCCGTAGTTCGCACTCGACGGCGTGCTGACATCGTAGAGCCGCTCTTCAAGCCCTGGGAAATCGTTCTGGACAAGTGCCATGCGGAGATTCAGCACGGTGTCGGGTGACGCTGCGCCATGGAGAGAGAATCCCGCAGGGACTCCCTTGCGGGCCTCGTGCAGCTGAAGGGTGGACACCATGGCCGAGCCGATCACTCCGGCACAGGCGGATACGAGCGCGGCGAGCCTGAGGAAGGTAATGGCGACCATGTTGTTGCGAGAGCTAGGACGAGGAGGACAAAGGCGAGTCCTTGCATTTACAGTGGCATTTCGTTGTTGCTTTTATATGTGTCTGCTTGCTGAACCAAGTGTGAGGTGTTTCATTGCGTCGCGAAGTCTAGGCCGTCGCATACCGTGCGTTGAGGGTCCGTACAGCGCCTTAAATGGCAGGGACGGGCGCAGTCGCGCGTATGCAAGCCTGCAGTCAGGTCAGTAAGAGCGAGAGGGCACCAATCCCACCGCACACGCACCTTCTAACCATTCATTCCAGCAGCCACAGCGATCGCATGACCTGCCGGAGCGCCCGGCATGGAGCAACCATGTCACATACGCTCGGTACGCTGTGAATCATGCCGGTAGTTCGTGCATCCTTGGTGGTGATATCGGAGCACCAGCTTCCAGAGTCTTTCGTCCGTCGCAACGTGGCGGGCGGTGACGGTTCTCCTTGACGGGACGTGGGGATCCGGTACATAAGAAAATCGGCTTCGAGTCTTCGTGTCAAGGTACGGTATGCACTGGATGTGCTGGCTGACAGACGTTAGCCTAGCATTCGCTATACGAGACGCCACGGGACATTTTGTACACACCTGCGGTGCTCAAAGATGCGAAGGGTGTATATTATTACGCCCTCTCACCGTATGGCAGCAGTCTTCTCCCGTCCGAAAGGCGGCGCAGCTGACATGCGAGAGGTACATCGAAGCACCGCCAGCCATGCGTTGATGGTAGAGAGCAGCATCTGCATCAGTTTGATACGGAGGGATAGTCAGATGTCCTATGTCAAAGATACCTAGCGATCGCCCTCATCTGCATGCCGGGGAAAGGCTCCAGTAGTCATCTAAGGGGCCGAACACGCGAAGTAGGGGGAAACAAGAGGTTCGACTGGCATTTATCTGGTCTTTGAAATTGTTCTTGGATAGCTCTTGTATACATCCTGAGTCTCTGTTGAGTGCGTCGTGAATGAGGAGACGAGAAGGTGAAGGTGACGTACGTCGGGCGGCTAACGAAGGCGTCACCGAAGAAGTGTGCCAGCGCGCTTCCGGCGCGTCAGTACTGAGCTGAGTCGGCGAAGACCATAGAGATCGGCTGCAGAGTTGGATCGTTCACATAGTTGAATTCTTCAGGATGCAACCAACAACAGAGAGCATGTATGCGGAGCCTTATACATCGCGACGCCATGAACCTCGAAAACAAACAAACTAGCCTTTTAGGTAGGCGCAATGGCTCTACACGGCCAGCGCGGCAGCGAGCAGCTTGGAGAAGTTGGGCGTCCCGAGGCCAGTAACCTGTCGAACGACGATACAACCACATATGCATCAGCCTCGACTTCGCTTATACCCGATGCAACAAAGACGTACCGGGTCCCAGCCCTGTGCAGCAGGGAAACCCGCCGAGCTGCAGCCAGGGTTCGTGCCCGTCGTGACGTCGTTCAGCGCGCTCGCGCCAGGCTCCGAGTATAATAACGGGTTCAAGAACCCCAAGGGCGGCTTCCCCTCTGCGACGAGGCGGTCGTTGAGGAGCGCGATGACGGCGGCTTCCCCTCTGCGACGAGGCGGTCGTTGAGGAGCGCGATGACGGCGGCGAACAACGGGCTCGACGCGCTCGTGCCGTCGACGGTCCCCGTGTCGCCGCCGACGTCGATCACGAAGTTCACGCCGAGCGCGGAGACGTCCGGGAACCCCCGGCCGCTGGCGTTGAACATTCCTTTGTTGACCGTGCCGCCCTCGAGTGTTTTCACGATGTATGTGTCGACGGCGGTTTGCTGGTACGCGGGCGTGGGGAAGTAGTTGGAGAACCCGCCCGACGAGAACGAGGCGGCCGTTTCGGTGACGAGGCCCGAGGCAGCGATGAGTTGGGTGGCGCCGACGGAGGTTAGGCTAGAAGCATGGGTAGGCGGTTGAGATATGGGACGAGAATCTGGACAGAAGACTTACAAGGGACAGCCGGAGGGGAAGGTCGGGACGAACGTACTGCAGCCACTTGCCTGCGAGCCAGAGACGCCACCGTCGCCGGAGGAAAAGAGGATAGAAGTCCCTCTCGCACCGAGTTGAGCGTATGTTTTGCATAGATTCCTACGTGGGCCGACCGCTGCCGTTAGTGCGCATTTGCTAGCAAGAATATTGGGACATACTGAACCAGGTTGACGGATATTTCATCTTCGTTGGCCCCGTAACTGGTCGTGAGAACATGAGGCGGAGTAGTCTCTCCTGATAGGAAATGGATAATATCCAGGAAGCCGAAGATGCCGTCCTGTGTGTTATCACCGACGGAGATGAAGCGAGTCGGGACACCTGTAGCGAGACCAACGGTGTATGAAGTGTCTAGGTTCTGCAAGGACGCGTCAAACTGAGCTTCTAGAGCACGAAAAGCCATGTAAGTGTGACATACAGCTTCGACACCCGCTTCAGACGGATCCTGATCGTTCTGGCCGCTGTCAACGGTCTGCAGTGTAAATGTTGTGCTCGGGGGCATGTCTGGGCGAAAGCGTTTCAAAAATGTCTGGGGTATATTCAGCAAGTTATGGATCATGTGAGTGGTGCGGACACTCACCTGCAGGTCCACTTGATTAGCAAACTGGTCAATGAAGCCACTCACAGCGAGCACGTTGCTCGACTGTGTCGCGGGCGTGGACGGAATGCCATACAACGCCTGCAAGCACGCCGGCGTGGCTTCCTCGTCGCAGGATGCTGGGACGGTATCCGCAGCAAAATTAGAGTCGGCCTGCGTACGGGACTTGTGGCGCGGTGAGATCACTGGCACAAGCGGCTGGATGTCGGCGAAGCTGTCGAAAGGTTGGCCATAGGTCAGTCAGGTAACGCTGTGCATGTAAGGTCATCACTGACGTAGTGGTGGGGTGAACGAGGTCCAGATGGCCCTTGAGCTCAGCGGGGATGGAGTACGACAAGGTACGGATCACTTGATGGCCGGTCTTTTCGTCGTTGAAGACGGAGAAGTGTGCACCAAGGAGCTCGTTCGCCTTGTTGACTGGCACCTGAACAGCGATCCAGTCCCCGGCGGGCGAGATGGGCGTCGCGCGGAGGCCGTTGTTGGCGAGCCATGCGTTCACAGCGGTGACGCTCTCCGGCTTGGGCGCGACATATTGTTCAACCTGTATCCGTACTATCAGTGCTCGTCAACGAGGAGCGTGCAGCAGTGTATCATACCTCCGCTTTGGACAAGTGCTTGCCGTAGTTGGTACTCGACGGCGTGCTGACGTCGTAGAGTCGCTCCTCAAGCCCAGCAAAGTCGCTCTGGACGAGCGCAATGCGGAGGTCCAGCACAGTGTCAGGCGAGGCTGCACCGTGCAGAGAGAACCCAGCAGGGATTCTCTCGCGGGCCTCGTGCACCTGGAGAATGTACGCCAAGGTCGGGCTAACTATTCCGGTGCAAGCGAACACGAGCGCTGTGAGCCTAAGGAAGCTGAGGGAGACCATGGTGTTGCTGGAGCCGGTGCGAGGAGAACAAGGGCGGGTCCTTGAATCTGTAGTCGCATTTTGCAGTTGCTTTTATAGGCGTGCGCCTGGTTGCACCAAGTGCGAAGGCTCTCATTGCGGCGTTGAGTCCAGGCCGTCGCAGACCGTGGCTGGAGGCCCCTACATTCCCCTTCATGGAAAGATGGGGGGAAGCCATGAGCCTGCAAGCAAAAGGTCGGGTCAGTTAGCGGAAGAAGACACCAGTCTCGTCGCATACAAACCTACTACTTGTCCACATCGGAGGCGATACCGACCGTATGACCTTCCATAGTGTTCGACGTGGTGCATCTGTGACACATACTCTCGATGCGCTGCGACCCTTGCCGGATGTCCGTGCATCTTTGGGGCAATTGGGGACCATCTTTTCCAGAGTGCTTGCCTCGCTGGAACGTGGTGGATAGTGGCGGTTCTTCTCGACGGGGCGTGGGAGCTAGATACATGGGAGACCGGGCTTCGATCCTTCGTGCCAAGGCACAGCACAGACTGGATGAGATAGCCAGCAGAATTTTAGCTCAGTAATCGCCATACCGGACACCACGGGACACGCCGCACGCACCTTCATGATGGTACCTAACGATTGTACATTACGATGGCCTCTTGAGGCCGCATGGCAGCGGCATTCTCCCATAGATACGACGCAGCTAACGTTACGTTGGGTACATCGGAGGTCCGCTAGCCATGCAGTTACTGTAAAGCAGTGTTGGTTTCGAAGCAGGCGGGTCCACGAAGCACAAGGATTGCCAAGATGACCGTCGAAGCCCGGCGTTGACCATATTCATACACTTGGGCCAGACGGGGTCCAGACGCCCAAGGTTCATTAGTTCACTAGTCACTTGGTGGGTACAATCGATATGATCTACTTAGCACAGTGTCTCAAGGGTTGCAGGGCATATATAGAATCTAGATGATGGCGATCCGGACAGAGCTACCGGTCGAGCGGCTACCGAAGCAGGCGCCACTGAACAGCAGTGACCTCATCACGTGAGTGTGATGCAACGCGTCCCGGGCGCACAAGCTTCCTGCCTCAGGCCTGGTATCAGACGCACCGCACACAGCCAGTGCTTGGCCGGCTCAGTCACGCGTCTTGCGACATCTGCTAGTAGCATGCCCAAACATTCGACATTCCAACATGATGCAATTTGCGCGACTATTTGTGATACAACGATCCGGCTCTCAGGCTGCAGCAGATCTCTACGCCGGTCTCCGCCTCAGCTCAATAGTGGCCGATGATGTTCGTGGGCTGGTACGGCTCCTCGAGGTACTTGATCTCCTCCTCCGTCAGCTTCACCTCGAGCCCGCCTGCGCCGACGATCTCATGTCAGCATATGTATCGCAATTTAAGGAGAACAACGTACCGAGAGCGTCCTCGAGGTTCTTCAGGTTCGTGGTGCCAATGATGGGCGCGGACACACCTGGCTTGGAGAGGACCCAAGCCATGGAGATCTTGGCCATGCTCACGCCCTTCTTCTTTGCGAGCTCCTCGACGCTGCATAGCGAGTCAGCGGATCTGAGAGAATATAGGTCACTATAGGTATACATACCGGCCGACGATCTTGGGGATGCTCGACTGCTGGAAGAAGTACATGAACCCGTCGGTCTTGCCACGCAGCGTCTCTTCAGTCATGGGACGAGTGAGCAGACCGCGGCCGAGCGGCGACCAGGGGGTAGAGCCAACGCCGAAAGCCTGCATGACGAGCTATCAGTAGGACATTACATTTGTGAAGGCGGCTCGGCACACCTTGAGCGTGGGGAACATCTCGCGCTCTTCCTCGCGGTAGATCAGGCTGTAGTGGTTCTGCATGACGATGAACGGCGTGAGGTTGTTGTTGATCGCGTAGTCTGGTAGAGTCGGTGAGCGATACTCCGGGAGACAGCAGCTATTGGGACGCACTCTGCATCTGGTGGACTGTTATCAAGCAAGGGTCAGCGGGGTGCACAAACGGGCTCTACAGTCGGACTCACACTGGTACGCGTAGCAGGAGCTCATTCCAATGTAGCGCACGTAGCCGGCTTTCACGACGTCGTGGAGCGCTTGCATCTGTACCGCGTCAGCCCGTGTAACACGCGCTCGCGCCGCCGCGGATAGTGTACTCACCGTCTCCTCAATCGGCGTCTCCTTGTCGAAGCGGTGGCCTGTCACAAACATTATCAGTAGGCGTCGAGTACTAAATCATCTGCCCACGTACAGAACAGAACGTCGATGTAGTCGAGCTGGAGGCGCTTCAGCGAAGCCTTGACGCCGTCGAAGATGTGCTGCAGATCGCCGATCGGCGGTCAGTCTCGAGGATGCGCATGTCTCAGAATGGCAAGGGACGAGACGGACCTTGCGGTTCAGCCCCTGCTGGTTGATGATGCCTTGGCTGAGTGGGTCGAAGCCCGGCACCCAGACGTTCACGTTTGCGGGCTTTGGAACCGGGCTGAACAACTAAAGGTGGAAAGGACATCAGACCGCACGCTCAAGGTGTATGGAAGATAGCTGTAGGCGTACCTTGGTCATGATCACGAGCTCCTCGCGGGGGAGGTTCAGCTTCTTGATCGCATTTCCGAGGGTGACCTCAGACAGGCCGTTCGAGTACACCTGCGCCCAGCGTCAGCCCATGCTTTAGTAATACCTCGTAAGCATTCAAGCAGACGTACGTCAGCGGTATCGAACGTCGTGATGCCGTGGTCGTAGCTGCAAGATGCCGCCCAGATGTCAGTGCGCAGACGCTGCTCCACAGGTTGCTCGACGTACGCAAACTTGATGTGCTTGATGCCCTCCTCCTCGCCGAGGACCCACTCCTGCCACTCGGGCGAGCCGTAGGACATGCAGCCGAGGATGATCTTGGAGACCTTCAGGCCGGAGTTGCCGAGGCGAACTAGTGCGCGTTCTCTCATGAGCTCCTTTGTCCATACACCTGATAACTAGATAATGACGCACCGTATTCCATCTTGGTGTTGGCCATTGCGAGTTAGGTTAGAGCGAGGTGGATGGGCGTTGATGTGCAGATCTGAGGAGAACTGATGGACGATCCCTGCGGCGAGAAGAGCCCTATATAAGCACCGCTCAGCCTGGCCTAAACCACTCGCGGTGTGAGACGGATCCTGTCAAGCTCATCACGAAATTGGAGGATCGTGGGTGCAGAAAGAGCTTGTGATCAGCTGCGAGATGCCGCAGCGGGCCTTCCGTAAAAGGAAGCACAATTGCCATCTACGGAAGGGTCCAGTTGACAGAATCTGCATGCGCGACGGAGATCGCGGGCTGTGCCTGTCTCCAGACCTCTTGATCGCCTACAATGACTGCGTTGTCCCTTGCCGTCCTGCCGCGTCAGTGCACAAGCCTCCGAGTCGGAAAAGATAACACCCGGACTACACTGCCTGCAACACGAACACTAGAACGCATTCGCCGACCGGAGGCACCATTCAGCGCTCAACACACGAACGCAACATACCGCAGGCCCGAGCGGAACATCGCTAGCTCACACACATCCCGTAATAGAGCGCACGAGTGCACCGCGTACATTGGTACCTACGTTCACCACGTTCTTCCACATCGTAATCGTACACGTACACATACCAGTTCCTGCACACGGGGAAGCGCGGCTCGCCGATCGGAGGTAGCAGACAGCACCCACTCCGGCCTAGGAGTGACCAACGATCGCGACGGGCGTGTACGGCTCCTCGAGGAGCTTAATGTCCTCTTCTGTGAGCTTGACGTCGAGCGCGCCTGACGTAGCATACCCCTTAGTTAGAGAAAGTCTTGCTCCTTTCGAGTCAACATGCGCTGCTCACCGAGGATATCCTCCAAGTTCTTCAGGTTCGTCGTCCCGATGATGGGTGCGGTCACGCCTGGCTTCGCGAGGATCCAGGCGGTCGCAATCTGCGCCATGCTCGCGCCCTTCTTCTTAGACAGCTCCTCAACGCTGTGGATCCGTCAGCCTCGCACACGACATGCAGAAGGTCAGCGTAAGTGACGTACCGGCTGACGATGGCGGGGATAGCAGGTATGTTGTAGATCTGCAGAAACCTGGTGAAAGTATGAGCACGGAGCATCGTGATCCGTTCGGGTGGATGGCGTACCCGTCGGTCTTGGAACGCAGCGTCTCCGTGTTGAGAGGGTGCGTGAGCAGGCCACGGCCGAGAGGCGACCATGGGATGGAGCCCACGCCGAAATGCTGTCGCCATTCAAGTTAGGCTATGTGTTTGGGATACAGAGACGGTTGTGGAAAGCTCACCTTCAGCGTCGGGAACATTTCGCGCTCTTCCTCACGGTAGATCAGACTGTAGTGGTTCTGCATGGAGATGAACGGCGTGAGCTTGTGCGTGATCGCATAGTCTGTCGCGGTCGGTGAGTGGCTTATACATCGAGGACGAGCTTCATGAACGTACTTTGCATCTGGCTGACTATCGTTCCGGGTCAGCGCAGCGCACACGGAGGTGGTATATGTGAGCTCACATTGGTATGCATAGCAGGAGCTCATTCCGATGTAGCGCACGTATCCGGCCTGTACGACATCGTGAAGAGCTTGCATCTGAGCTCGCGTGGCGCATCAACAATACCATAACCGAAAGTAAAGAAAGGGCGCGTACAGTCTCCTCGATGGGCGTTTCGTAGTCAAACCGATGGCCTGCCCAAATGAACATTGAGTATCCGCTTCGTGATCGAAAGCACGCGTTCGCGCTCACATTGCAGGACATCGATGTAGTCCAGCTGCAGGCGTTGCAGGCTCTGCTTCACGGAGTCGAAGATGTGCTGCACAGCGAATCCAGTCAGCATCCCGAGCCGCGCACTGGCGAGCTGCACTGACCTTGCGGTTCAGCCCCTTCTGGTTGATGATACCGGCGGCTTCTGCATCGGCGGGAGCCCAGATAACCTTGGCGGGGTCGTTCGGCCTCGGGAAGTAGACCTGTGTATACAGAATATGGATAAGAGTTCGTCAGCGCGTCGAGTAAACGTAGATATAGACCTTGGTCATGATGACGAGCTCCTCGCGCGGGAGGTTGAACTGCTTGATCGCCTTCCCAAGGATGACCTCGGAAAGCCCGTTCGAGTATACCTGCAAGAGAAGCGTTGTTAGCGTTTTGGACGTTCAAATGCACGAAATGATGCTCACATTAGCTGTGTCGAAGGTCGTAATGCCGTTGTCATAGCTGGCCATCCGATGTTGCGCGTTCAGCATATCGTTACAAAATGTTAGATGCCATGGTGAAATTGGACGCACGCAAACTTGATGTGCTTCAGGCCCTCCTCTTCGCCCAACACCCAGCCTTGCCAGTCGGGAGTGCCGTACGACATGCATCCGAGGATTATCTTCGATACCTTGAGCCCGGAGTTTCCGAGGCGGACTGTGAATGGCTACTGTCAGCTATGCACGGTGGCAAATCACATGCGGCCTGTGATAACTGACCGTATTCCATCTTCTTGGGGCTCATCTTAGGAGGAGGGAGAGCTGTTTCTGTGTGAGACGTTTAGAGGAGAACGGGATCCTGGACGATATCCAGACAGCGAATCGATCGCTATATATGCGCCGCGCAACGAACCTAGGCACCGATCGGAGCCTCGGGCAGTGACAACAACGCTGACACTGCGTAGCTAGCAAGAGGCCATGAATAATTCCCGAGTAGCCGCGGATCTTCGACGACGCAAGCCTCCCTGTTGATCGATGCCGTGCGGCAGGTGGTGAGGGCTCTTCCCCGCCTCTTCTGTTTGCATCGAGGCATGTGTGTGCACCGTGGATGGAGTAAGAATGGTCCAGAGAGGTGAGGAAGCTGGGCATAGTAGCACAATGGATATCCCGATCGGCGTTCATGGTACTGTTAGAACGTACGGTTGCTGCAAGAGGGTGTCATTGCTGTGCCATGTGGAAAGTTCATGGGAGAAGCGGATAGGGCATATGACCTCCCATGAGAACGCCATCTTCAGCGCTTCGCGCCTTCGTGGTGAACGCAGCTATGTTCGGATTAATGCCAGTGGGAGTTGGAAGAGAGACAGTTGAAAGCCTGGGCCCCGGCACGGCGCCAATATGCACAGTTTCTCACGGTCGACGAAGCTTATGCGATTGGGTACACCGTACAGGTTACATCGAAGACAAGCACTCCTCCTGCAATGATTGAACCGCGGATTCAATATTCAAAGATAGACGGAGATGCTTTTATCAATACAATTGGGGTACCTCAGAAGTGCCCGGAGATGGCCACTGGCTTGTACGGCTCCTCGAGGTACTTCACCTCCTCATCGGTCAGCTTCACCTCCAGAGCGCCTGCGACACATCGAATCAAACGTCAGTACAAGACCAGAGCTATATCAGCCCCAAATACACTGACCGAGAATGTCCTCGAGGTTCGACAGGTTCGTCGTGCCGATGATAGGTGCACTGACGCCGGGCTTAGCCATGATCCATGAGAGGGAGATTTGCGCCATGCTAGCGCCCTTCTTCTTCGACAGCTCTTCGACGCTAGAAAGTACGCGATCAGCTATACTATCCTCACTCGAGTGTGAACTCAGCACATACCGGTTCACGATGTTCTCCGTCGCCGAATTGTCGTAGTTCTTGAGGAACCTGCGCCCCCACAATGTGTTCAGGAACGCTTCGCTTTCTAGGTCAAATGGCTACGCACCAATCGCTCTGCCCGCGCTTGGTGTCGGCGCCGAGAGGTCGAGTCAGCCTTCCACGCCCGAGTGGGGACCACGGGATGGAGCCGGCGCCAAAGTGCTTAAGTGTGGGGAACATTTCCCGCTCCTCCTCGCGGTACACCAGAGAGTAATGGTTTTGCATCGAGATGAATGGCGTGAGGTTGTGCGTAATCGCATAGTCTGAAATTGGTCGTTAGAATCGAAAGGGGGTGCACAGGAGAGTGCCAACGTACTCTGCATCTGGTGGACTGAAACGCGCCGTGAGCGTCAGCCGTATGAAAAGCAAGAGGAAGCGAAAATGTACGCACACTGGTATGCGTAGCACGAGCTCATGCCGATGTACCGGACGTAGCCCGCCTGGACGACGTCGTGAAGCGCTTGCATCTACGGAGTCAATCGTTTCTTGTCAGACAGGAAGTGTGGATACGAGACGCCATGTGCACTCACCGTCTCCTCGATGGGGGTGTTGTAGTCGAAGCGATGGCCTTTCATCAGAGGCTGTCAGCTACAGGAATGCCCAATGCGAGGGATAGTACCTACATTGGAACAGGTCGATGTAGTCGACCTGAAGCCGCTTCAGGCTTGCCTTCACACTGTCAAAGATGTGCTATACGTCTCACATTGAGCGCCAAGCTTCTCGCAGACTGGCACGCGGACGTACCTTCCTGCTCAGTCCCCGCTGATTGATGATACCCAGTTCCGCGAGCTGCTCGTCACTCTTCGCAAAAGTGAAGACGGAAGGGTCAGGGTGCACAGCAGCGTAGAGCTAGTCGAGTGTGTGATGAGATAGATTTGAGGGTTATCAATGCGACTCGCGCGTACCTTGGTCATGATCACGAGCTCCTCGCGCGGGAGGTTAAGCTGTTTGATCGCCTTTCCGAGGATAATCTCCGACTGGCCGTTCGAGTAGACCTAGAGCACGCACACGTCAACAAGACGCTGATTTGCATAGTGTGAATACTCACGTTGGCAGTGTCGAAGGTAGTGATACCATGCTCGTAGCTGTACTCCGCGTCAATTCCATTGATAGAGGAGATCGCACAACTAGGGAGACATACGCGAACTTGATGTGCTTGATGCCCTCCTCCTCGCCGAGGACCCACTCCTGCCACTCGGGCGAACCGTAGGACATACAGCCGAGGATGATCTTAGAGACCTTCAGACCGGAGTTGCCGAGGCGAACTGTACGTTGCGGTCAGTTCAATGAAGAAGGCAGCTGTGACGATGCAGAACGACATACCGTATTCCATCTTCGGGGCCATGGTGTATGTGTTCAATTTACTAGGTCTGGAGGAATGCGTGAAGAGATGGGTGAGTGGTGAGAAACGTCCTGGGAGCTCTGAGAGCCTTTATACATATGCGTCGGCCATAGCATTTTTATACTTCAAGCGTCTCTTACCAATCCCGACTTCTCCAAGGCGCGTTCACAGGGGCTCCGGGGCTATACAGTGCTATAGATGCATCCTGCGGAGATAGCATACTCTATGTATATGCTGTGACACCTCTGGTAGAGCCCGAGCGACTCGACACGCGGATGGGACCTGCGGCATAGCCGTCTCACAGTCCGGAGGACCGCGAGAAGTGATGATGCTGACCGGGGTTTAACGATCAACGTTTATATGTCAGAGTTCACTTTCGCTGAGGCATGTGCAGACAGTGGATGGTACTAGAACTGAAGGTGGCCGGGCGACGAATGGACTCTGGGGTACATCGAGGCGAAAAAGAAAGGAGCAAACCCAGTTCCGGGCCGGGAGATAGAGCTATGTCAGCGGGGTATTCTCTAAGCGCCGTATACGGCAGGGTTTTGCATCTTATCCTCAGATGTTGGTCTTGCGGGACCAGATATATGCTCCCCGCGGTCTCGCATGTACGCAAAAGATTGTTTTTGTCAAGTTCCGATGCTCTATCAATCCAAATTCTCGAAATTGGAGTCGCAGTTGGCCGTCTGTCGGTATTGCGCCAGTATACAAATATCATTGCACTAACGGTCTATACACGATTCGGCGTAGGTTTACATCGGCCACAGACCTAGACTCCTACTCCGGGTGAGCCTCCAATACAATCATAGAGTAGCCTGCCCATGCTCTACGGTCGGTGCTCCTCCGAAGTGGCCCGAAATCGCTACCGGCTTGTATGGCTCCTCTAGATACTTTACTTCCTCCTCGGTCAGCTTCACGTCCAGAGCGCCTGCCACACATTTAACAAGAGTTGGTACAGAACTCAAGCCATATCACTCCGAAATGTACTGACCGAGGATGTCTTCGAGGTTCGACAAGTTTGTCGTCCCGATGATGGGCGCGCTCACGCCGGGCTTGGCCATGATCCACGCGAGGGAGATCTGCGCCATACTGGCGCCCTTCTTCTTCGCCAGTTCCTCAACGCTAGGAGGTACGTGATCAGCCGAGGTATATAAACGGAAGTGCCAGGCATCAGCGTACCGATTCACGATGATGTCCGTCGCGGAACTCTCGTAGTCCTTGAGATACCTGTGGTCCCATACGTCGTTCAGGACTACTCCGCGCACCATCGGAAAAGGGAGGCTACGCACGCATCACTCTTCCCGCGCTTCGTGTCTGCGCCGAGCGGCCGGGTGAGCTTGCCGCGCCCGAGCGGAGACCAGGGGATCGAGCCGATGCCGAAGAGCTTGAGCGTCGGGAACATCTCGCGCTCCTCCTCGCGGTACACCAGCGAGTAGTGGTTCTGCATGGATATGAAGGGCGTGAGGTTATGTGTGATCGCGTAGTCTGTCGGGAGCATTAGTTATAAATGGGGCTATGCAATGGGAGCGACGAACGTACTCTGCATTTGGTGGACTAGAACGTGTCGAAGCGGTCAGGATGGTTAACGCGATGGAACGTCAGAGAAGAACTGGAGAGCACGTACACTGGTACGCGTAGCATGAGCTCATACCGATGTAACGGACGTAACCCGCTTTCACAACGTCGTGGAGTGCTTGCATGTACAAGTAGAAGACTCAGTTAGATGGGAGGCCTATTTCACGATCAAGAGAAACCTGCCGTCTCTTCGATAGGCGTGTTGTAGTCGAATCGGTGGCCTGACGTGAATAGCATTAGCCACGGGTATGCGCACTACGGACTGGCACCTACTTACATTAGAAGAGGTCAATGTAGTCAAGCTGGAGCCGTTTCAGACTCGCCTTTACGCTGTCGAAAATGTGCTAATCGTCCTGCATCAGGAGCGTCAATCTCGCAACCCTGTATGTGGCGCACCTTCCTGCTGAGCCCATACTGGTTGATAATGCCCATATCTGCAAGTTCCGCGTTGCTTTTGGTTATGGTGAAAACGGCAGGGTCGGGAGAGACAGCAGCATAAAGCTACGCAGAAGTGATCAGAGGTAAAGTGGAGGACTACGAGTGCAACTAGGGCATACCTTCGTCATGATCACAACCTCTTCGCGCGGGAGGTTGAGCTGCTTGATCGCCTTCCCGAGGATGATCTCCGATAGGCCATTTGAGTATACCTACACCGTGCACGAGTTACGAACAGCACGACAAATTTTCAGGAGGGCGTTATTCACGTTGGCGGTATCAAAGGTAGTAATGCCGTGCTCATAACTGGATCACTCAGCATAAGTATTTTGACCGAAGAGATCGCACAACCAGGGAGACGTACACGAACTTGATTTGCTTGATGCCCTCCTCTTCTCCCAAGACCCACTCCTGCCAACGGGGGTCGCCGTAGGACATAGCCCCCAGGATGATTTTGGACACTTTCAGTCCGGAGTTGCCGAGGCGGACTGTGCAATCCTGTCAGCCTATTGGACGATAATACAAGCCATACGACGAGCGAGGACGTACCGTATTCCATCTTTGGCGCCATGTCGTATGTTTTTCTAGTCTGGGGAACACGTGAAGAGGTCGTCGAGTGTTTGGTGAGAAAGAGCGGAGAGATGTGAGAGATTATATATGTATCTGTATTGGCATGTTCGTCTGAACGTCATGGGAGATCTTACTGATTTCGACTTCTTCAGGCCATTCACAGAGGTGCCGAAGGACTACTTACCCAGAATCTGCGGAGATAGCATATGTTAGAATATGCCACAACGCGTGTCACCAACCGCGTCAGCCTGAGTGTGCGCGTAAACCACTCAAGCACCCCGCAGCACATCGCTGATCAACAAAGGCAGCGAGAGCCATCTCCTAGGCCAAGGGTTGACGAAAGACTACATAATCAGAGGCCTAGTTAGCTCTTACTTTCTAAACGAAGGGCACTAGTAGGGGGTGCCGAAACGAAGTACTGAGGTGCGGGACGATGATGAGGTGAAAGTGAAGGCGAAAAGGCCGAACATTTCGGGCCGCAGGCCGGTGAGATGTCGAATAAGCGCTAGCGGGGTACTCCGGAGGCGCTTACAAGCTTTTGCATCTCACTCTCGTCTCTCGTCTATCTACCAAGTTCACGCTCTCTAGCTCCAAAAGGTCTTCCTCACGCACTCAAATATTCTCTGTAACATCAAATACACCACTGAGTGGCCCACATTCAAGATGTCCTTTTCTCCCAACATACACACTCGCGACCGCCTGTCTTCCGAGTGCAAGATGTTGTTGTTCACAGGGCAAGGTGAGAGTCCTCAGAGTTATATGACTTAGCGGAAAAAAGTTGGAATCTTATCGCAAGACAACCTCAGCGTGGTTCAGCCCCCGCGTACCAACGGCTGTCCTAAAGGCATGCTGTGAGTACTCACTGTCTGACTGAGCTAGTTTCCCGCAATAACCATGTGCAAGCTGCTCACGGCAGACTCGTTGCTGTGGCTCATGGCGACAGGATGCAAGCTACGTATCTCTTTTGCGATGGCAACAAAGATCCATGGTTTCCAAAGTAAGTCCAGTTCAACTGCGGAGTTGGGCCCCGTCGTAATGACTGCGCAAGCAGACTCTACCAACACTCGGTGGCTGTAAGAGAGCCTTCGGGCAGCGTCAAATCGAAGATTAATGACTATATGCAGATATTCCACTGGCTATGGGTGATGGCTGCAGTCAACGCCCGTTTCCGAGTGTCTATCTCTGCCTACGCCATCGATGGTACGTACGCCGCCTCGCCGCAATGGAGTCTAATCCTCACAGACTCACCTTAACATGTAGAGCATACGATGTTGGACGTCAGTGAATGCCCCACACCTGCATATAGCCACGGTCCTGCTCGTCGCATTGACGTAGCGTCACGGTGCGTCCAGCAAGTCGCGAACGATGGTGCATACTGTTACGACGGTCGCTACGGCGACTTGGGGATCTCGGACGTCTCAGACATAGACTATTGTTAGTGCCTCGCCTATGCCTCATGTTACTGATGTGGATGGACTACGTGCGGATACGGTACGGATCCCACGAGGCCGCGCCTCGTTGTTACAGCCCCTTAGGTAGCAGGCCTGCCGCCCCTGATACGCATGGACTCGGCATGTCTCTTATGTATATAAGCGCCCCTGGAGAGCTGAGGACGCCCCTCAGCTCNACCTAGTTATCTATCACCTCTGAACCCCCTCCGACCTCGAGTCTCACCTGCCTGTTAGGCCCTTGTACCTGAACGTTACCACGACCCCAGGTGTTGTCTTAACATAAGGTCGAGCTCGTCTACTCGCCAGTCGATCTGTCTAGATCTAGACAACCGAACCCGAACCATCGAACAACCCTGAGCCGCTACCCCGGACAACGGTAGCGCAGAAGAACTCAACACGGAACCGATCCCAGAGAAAGGACCAGAGTGGTCCTACAACCCGAACACCGGACTAGTCTATTACAAAGGAAGACTAATCGTCCCGGATAGCACCGACAGCTGGGAATACGCATCGGAACTCCAACAGGAAGCCACTCTTCATCAGCAAAACACGAAACCTTCTGGGTGCTCCTGGGGAGCTGTGAGCGGACAACTGGAGGGCAGTCCAGGAATAGCCAGCAGTCCAGGCAGTCCCCCTCCTGGGACACCCTGGATGTAGCTGATCGCCTGAAAGATTGAGTGCTTTTGAAACATTCAGGTACCTGCCGGAGTTGCAGTATAGTAGTACGTACTATGCAATGTATCACTACATGTACGAGCAAGAGATCTTGCAAAGATTTGGTATCGTTGCACAGGGTTCAGGCACACCAGTCGAGCAGCTTAATTTACAGATCTACGCAGCGCCTAGGCACCGCTCGAGTTGGACCAGTGCCATGTCAGGCCGCCCGAACAGACATAATTGCGGAAAAATGAATCTACGGGAGCTGAGCAAGTTCTAGTCGGTCAGACGGGTATACCCATGAAATACAGGCCAGATGTCCAGAAAGTCCCAGTATCACAGTGGATTTGGTGGCTTCTGTACTCCTGAGTTGCTGTCAGTTCCTGGGTCCTTATGGGCGCGCAAATGTGCACCTCCCTAGACAAGCTGGAAGTGTCTGGCATCCCTGGGAGAGCTGCTGTCAGATGTCCCAGGAACTGGCAGGAGCCATCAGGAACGAATAACTAGCCGTCTAACTTCCGTAGGCGTCCAGAACTCAGGGCCCTGAGATGTCAGTATCCCAGACAAGGCCAGCTCATGAGAGGAATCAGTGGACCACCGCGAAACACTCTAAACCCAGAGGAGCAGAATATACGCAATTAAGACGGCGCTGAATGCAGCAATACCGTCGTGTATTTGGAAAGCTGCAGGAACAACGCCGATAGCAGTAGATCTAGGTAAGGTATGGGGAGGAATTAGCAGACAACGCAGTCGGAGCAGGCATGAGGAAAGTGTCCGACGCAGTCAGGAACGTACATAAATAAGGACGGGGGAGCATCCGAGAGGGTCAGAAAGGCAGGAGAGTGTCAGGAAGGCAGACGACGCGAATATCCAGTAGCTAAGCAAGGCAGTAACATGATCGGACAGTAACATAGCAGGGCAACGATGCGGCAGAATGGACAGGTCAGCCCCGAAGAAGGGCAGGAAAGGATATGGGATTAGGAGAATGTAACGTAGGTTTCTTTGGTGGCGATGATCAGTACGGTGTCGCCCAGCGAATCCGAGGCACAGGCGGACGTACCGGATGCAGAGAACGGACGTCTTCTATAATCCAGGTCGACGCTAGTAGTCTGAATCGGGGGCGGAGCTGCCGTCGCGCAACTTCCCATACTCGTTGTCTGAGCTGTCTGACGCCGGATCGTCTGACCCATCAGCGTTGGCGCGGTCTTCGTCTGACCCGTCGTCTTCGTCAGAGCCGTCTGGCCCGGGCCCGTCGTCCTTCGCGTCCTCCACGTCGTCGTCCTCCGCTTCCTCCGCATTGTCGTCCTCCGCGTCCTCCGCGTCCTCCGCGTCGTCGTCCTCTGCGTTCTCCGCGTCGTCCTCTGCGTTCTCCGCGTTGTCGTCCTCCTCGTCCTCCGCGTCGGTGTGGTTCAAGGCTGCGCTTGGTACGTCTTCGCCGTCATCGTTCGTGCACCCCGAGCCTGCGTCGACTCTGTCCATGTCGGCATCCGAGGTGGCTTCTGCATCGGCGGCGTCCTGATTACGGTTGCTTGATGTCTTCTTGGCGACATTCTTGACGACGTTCTTGGTGACCTTCCTGTCGACCGCCTTGCCCTTGTCGACTGCCTTGCCCTTGATGTCGATCTTCTTGCCTTTGCCGACGGGACCGCCTCGATCGTCGTGGTCCATGTGGTCGGCATTGCTCTCGAGGACTTCTTGCTTGACCGTGTCTTCACCATAGAGCGTGTCTGCTTCGATGAGTTGGTCGCGGTCGATGGTGTGCAGCGCCAGCGCCGCCTCCAGAGGTGGAGCTGCGACTGCCGGGTTATGGGGCGAAGCGGCAGCGAGGAGGGCAGCCATCTGCTTGGGGTTCATCAACACCGCGGACTTCTTGAAGGAGGTAGTCTGTTTGGCATAGTTGCTAGCACTGAAGTCTGTGCTCGCCGTACTCAACTTTCCAGTCGCAGCGTTAAGCTGCTTGGGGCAGTAAGGCTTCCCCTCCGTGTTGAGGCTGATCTTGTTGTAAGTCCAGAGGATGACAACTCGCTCAACCTAGACCTGACGCATGAGTATGGACCGGCGCGCCAGGTACATGCAACTTACCGCAGTGGTGATAAGCGCGATCGCGCCGATGGGACGCTCATAAGAAGTGGGTCGTATAGGGTCCTTGGGGTCATAGAGCGCCGGAACGTTGAGCCCTTGCGAAACTTGATCCAGGTGTGTCGCCAGGATAGGAAGAATGAAAGGGCTGTGGAACAACCCCTGTACGAGTGGAAGCATTAGCGATACTTAAAGGTGCGCGACGACGTGACATACCCGTTTGGGACCAGTGCGGTCCATAGGATCCCTCCAAACGAACTGATAGTCCCGAAAGATACCCCTGCAGAACCTGCTGCGAGCGATCTGAACCCTGGCGCATTCAGCGTCCTTTCTCGCGAGTACGGAGTCCTCGCTCTCGCCCTTGTGGGGGACAACTCGAGCGAACCGGGTGCTTGCGCTCGAATTGAAACAGTTCTCGAATACTGCTACCGCAGCAGACGCCATTCCACTTCGCCAGTCGTAGATGCGTTGGGTGGCCTGCAAAAGGTTAAACCTGTACATATACAAACCATCAGATTGTAAATGCCTACCACTGCGTAGACGCTGTCACTCGACTGGACCTTGTGAGAAAGGGTGTCGCCATAGACCTGGTCCCAGACCTTCTGAATGATGGCGAGGTTGGTGACTTGGTCGCAGTTCCAAGGGTCGTGACGACAGCCTTGGTAGCGAAGGAGCGTAGGTACGAAGACCATACTCCAACGGTCATCGTCCTGCGCACCGGCCGGTAGATCGTTTGTGGTCCACTTGCTGTGCTTGCTCGTCGAGCTCGAGGACTTTGGTGCAGAAGGAGGAGGGTCAAGGATCTCGACGTCAGAATCGTCGTCTGCCTGCTTCTGATCACGCGCCATGGTTGTGAACGGGTGCTAATGCAGGAATAAGGGGACACGTACCTTCGACGATTTGCCATCCTGTGTCTTGCCTGCACCCTTCGGGGCCTATGCATATAGAATAGAAGTGCAATTTCTTGAAAACGCAGACCGTAACTCACCTTCGAAGCGAGAGGCTTATCGCCATCATCGCGAGGTTCTACTTTCACGCGCACAGGGTTAGGGGTGACGACCTCGAGCTCCTTGATGGCGACCATGTTCTAAGTAAAGGATAAAGTAAGCAAATGAGACTGGTGGCGTCAGTTGACGTACCTTGTTCGTGAGCCGAGCGGCGCTGGCCTTGATCGGACTCGAGAAGGCGGCCTCTCGCTCTGCGCCCTCGTCTTCGCTCACCACCACCCCTTTCTGGACCACCGCGATGGACTCCTTCGCCTTCTTCATGGGCGCCGCCTTGGACTTGGACTTGGACTTGGACTTCGGCTTGGGTGTGGTCGTGGGCTGTTCTTCGACCTCGACCTCGTCTTCCTCGTCTTCCTCAGGCGCCGGCTTGGATTTGGAGCGCGAAGCCGCCCGGCTCCCCTTCGGCTTCGGCTGTTCGACGACGACCTCGTCTTCCTCGTCTTCCTCAGGCGCCGGCTTGGATTTGGAGCGCGAAGCCGCCCGAGTCCCCTTCAGCTTCGGCTGTTCGACAACGACCTCGTCTTCCTCGTCCGCCTCGGGCGCCGGCTTGGACTTGGAGTGCGAAGCCGCCCGAGTCCCCTTCGCTTTTGGCTGTTTGACCTCGACGACGATCTCGACCTCGTCTTCCTCGTCCGCCTCGGGCGCCGGCTTGGACTTGGAGCGCGAAGCCACCCTCGGCCTCGGCTTCGGCTTCGGCTTCGGCTGTTCGACCTCGACAACGGTCTCGTTTTCCTCGTTCACCTTGGATGCCGGCTTGGGCTTGGAGCGTGAAGCCGCCTTTGCCTTCGACTGTTCGACCTCGACGACAACCTCGACCTGCCCCTCTCTGTCCACCTGGGGTGCCGTCTTTGACTTGGAACGGGAAACCGCCCTCGGCTTTGGCTTTGGCTTTGGCTTTGGCTGTTGTTCAACCTCGACTACCTCTCCTTCATCGTCATCTGCCTTGGGTTCCGACTTGGACTTCGAGTCTGTGGTTGGAGGATCCTCGCGAGTTTGCTTTGCCTTCGCTTTGAGCTTCTCCACTGGGGTATTGTGTTCGGCAGAGGGAACAGGCACGACAGCCACAGCCTTGGTACGGATGGCGGAGGTGGAAGTGCCTTGCAGCTTCGCGGAGGTCGCTAAGCCGTTACCCGCAGACATCCAGTCATTGAAGACAATGGACACGTCGTCGTCGACGGCCATCGCATCGGCAGAGGAGGAGGTTTGCGAAGCTGAGGTTCTGAGAATGCACGAGGGAAGGTGAGCGCAAAATTGAAAGATTATCCGAAAGACTTACGAGGACTTGGACGTCGCGGCGGCAGCGGCACTTGCCGAAGCCTGAGAGGTGTCGCG
Organism: Trametes pubescens; assembly: GCA_001895945.1. Lineage (NCBI taxonomy): Eukaryota > Fungi > Basidiomycota > Agaricomycetes > Polyporales > Polyporaceae > Trametes > Trametes pubescens. Next base: position 28,950 of record MNAD01001498.1, read on the forward strand.
GTCACGCCGCACAGCATCCTTGGACGCGTCAGGCGCGTCGCGCCCGTCGGCAGACACTGAGGTCTTCACGGTGGCCCGAGTGGCCTGGATAGCGTTACGCAGACCAGTCGCCTTCTCCTCTGCCTTCTCAGCTTTCGTCTTTGCCTTCTTCTTCGGCGGCGGCTTGGGGGTGGATTCTATGTCAGTCAACTCGCTCCCTGACACCCGCGGACGGTTGTCGTCCCCGTCGCCAGCCTCGCCCGATGCGTCCTTCAAGCTTCGCTTCGTACCCTTGCCGGCCTGAGGAGTAGAAGATCAGCATCAAACATCAGTAACGGCACATTGACGCCTCACAGGAGCTTTATCTCCGGTGGTTTGGACGGCGTCAGTCGCTTTGATTGCTGTCTTCTGCCCCGTCTTCGCCTTCTTCCTCGGCGGCTTTGTCGGGGTAGCTTCTATCTCAGTCAACTCGCTCCCCGAAACCTGTGGACCGTCGTCGTGCCCATTATCGACTACGTCTGACGTGTTCTTCGAGCCTCGCTTCGCATTCCTGCCGGCCTAGGGAGTAGGTGCATCAGTATCAAGCATCAATGACGGCAGTTGACATCTCACTGGAACGTTCTGTCCAGAGGTGGTAGCTGTCAACACCACGACAGGCCTCGTGCTGCGAGTTACGCGAGTCTTCCCTTCTTCGTCATCCTCTTTCTTCATCTGATCTTCAATTTTTGCAGCCTTCTGGATGCTCACCTCCCTCTTGCGCTTCGAGGTGTCCTTCTCCTTCTGCTTGGACTCCTTGGCGGCCTTCACTTCGGCAGGCTTGCGGCGGCGCGCCGGCATGTCTGGCTCACCAGGGTGCTTGTCGACGTTCGTGCTGCGAGTTCCATAGCCTTGGCCGGGCATGACGTGAATATGAGGAGATGATGTGCGAGGATGCTGATGAATAGAAGCGACGTGGCCGGAAGGTGGGAGCCAGGTTGGATTTGGCGCGGGAGCTGCGCTAACTTGAGTTTGGTTTATGTCAGCACTTAGCGAGGATCCCGCCGTCTGCCTGCCCCAGCGCAGGAGCATCTACCGTATTACGTAGATCTAGCGGGCCTTTTCCTCGTGCTTAGCTCTTGGACTTGTACAATCACCTACTTCCAACCCCTCCCCACCGCCGACGGCGGAGACCAGTACCTTCAAAACCATAGATGTCGTCCGAGTTGACGTTGTTTGAATCGGTATGCCCGTAGCCATCTTGCCTGAAGGCTATGCCCTAACCCCAGGCCGATTTCACGCAGGAGGATACCCGGCACTTCCACCCCGGAACAACGCGACAAGTGCTACCTCAGCCTTCCCAGCACGGCACTTTGGACATGACCAGCCTGGCTCTTCGCGTCGAAGACGTCGTATCCCTCATCGTGGAGGCTCTTCCTAAGCCGGACTCCCCTTCAGCCATCGCCATTGAATCGCCTCAGTCAAAAGCAGCGAGGTCCGACTTGTATCACCTCGCCTCTACCGCCGCTATCTTCTTCTATCCTGCGACAGGGAAGCTCTGGGAGAGTGTTTACACTTGGAAGCACTTGCTGCAGGTTCTTGCCGATGTAGAGATGCCCGACGCTCGTCAAGGCCCGGCCGTCAATGGTGACCGTGGTGAATTGTACGTGGCTCTGGATACAGTTCAAGTTCTGCCTCGATGCTGATTCCAACATAGGCGTATCTATTCCATAACGCCAGACAACTGCAAAGATCATCCTGCTTACCGACGTTTCCGCTACTACGCGGCGTGCATCAAGAATCTGAGGGTAGTCTCACGGGATGTACCCGTGTCTACACTCGTCCACCTCCGATCCCTTGCGTCCCCCACCGACTCCCTGAATCTCCTTCCCGCTCTGAGAAGCCTAGTCTGGGTGGAAACCGACCCTTGCATGCTGCACAGCGACATCGCCCCCTTTCTTCGCTCTTCTCAGCTCGTGTCGGTGTCATTACACATCGAGAACAAAAACCACGAGTACGCGACACGGGAGCACAAGGTCTTCTGCAGAGACGCCTTGCTTCGGCTTCTTTGCACGGTCTCGAGCACGAGCCCTAGCTTGGGAAGGCTGACGATCCAAGCCCCCCCTTCTATTCCTCTTTCGGGCTCATTGTTTCGCGGCTTTGACTGCGTGTTGCACGCGAACCTCCGTATGTGCATCGGCGGTATGTCTCTCGACATGGCGTCCTCTTGCTCTTTACTTACCGTCGAATTCAGCGCTGTCGCCGTCCGATACGGTCGTCTCGCTCACCAGACCTCGGCTGGCAACCCTCGAACGGATGGACTTGAGCTGGACTACGGAGAGCAGCGCACAAGAGGTGGTAGGCCACATATCACTTACAAACCTACGCCATCTTTCTATCAGTTCTACCGACGGCACTCTGGGTACCCCATTCCTCGGCGACATGCGGGTTCTCACCGCTTCAACAAGCATCCACCTCACGACGATCGAGATCATGTCCCTTACTCCACTGCGCGCCCCCGTCGTTGATGGCGGAGACTTTATGTCCTTCGTTCGCCCTCTGCTCCTTCGTTCACGCCTCCGTCATATCGCCATCGTGCTCCCGAAATTCACCTTCTCCTTCGAGACGTCCCAGCTCGAGGCGCTTGCACACGCCTGGCCAAAGCTGAATGTACTGCATATCAGTTTCCTCCTGGGAAGTTACAGCATGCTCCCGAACATGCAATACATCCTTCTCCTGATCACTGAGCAATGTCCCGATCTCGCATTCCTCCACCTCCCTGGCATTGCAACGTTGCCCAACAGCGGTCTATTTGGGCTCCCCGCTCGCCCTTCCAGCAACCTTCGACATATCTCGTCCGACTTGATGGCTATCCAACACAGCCCTCTCGACGTTGCAGTGGCCCTTTACACGGTGTTTCCGAAACTGGCGCAGCTGGGCCCGCCCGGTGGAGATAGCGACTGGGTTGAGCTCCACGCCCTCGTCAGCGCATTCCGCAACCTGAATTATCCCGTCCTCCTCGAACATATCTTACAATACATGCACGGTGGGGTGTACGCCAGCAATCGGCTTCCGTGAGTGGGTTGTATGACTGCTAGAATCCTACAACACGCTGACAATATATCCTGACAGGGCGGCCTTATGCTACATGGCCTGGAGAGAATTGTTTGGGTCACTGGCAGGTAGCGTTACGTTTCACGATTCTCACGATGCGGCTCAGCGACTGATTCCAGATCTTCTCCGTCAGATCAGCACGGCCTGACCCCACAGGCACTGGCAAGGCTGTTGGCAACACTGGTTGGAGGCTCCGCGGAGTGAAGGTATATGAGCCACACAAATAGTATCGTCGTTAACATCATCATCATCTGTGATACATACAGCATATATACGCATTGTCTTTGCAGTGGTTGGGCTTCCTTCTGGGGAGCCACGAGCACACGACCGTGGGATTTGCGGTAAGCACCGTATCATACTGGTCCCGAATGTTGCCGCATGACTGATCTGTGTGCATATTAGTAAACTGGGGACCGCTTGGTTCTGCATCTGTCATGTGAGGTAATGTAGAAACCATTTAGATGCTGCGGTGACCGTGGCGTCGGATGGATATGTTGTACAAGCACAGGAAACCTCCGAAGCGCATCGCTGCGTAGCGTGTGCAAGCTTCGCACGCTGGTGCCTGGCAGCCTGCCTAACTCCGCATCTGATAAGGTGCTCTTCACCTCGACCTTCAGTTTGTCTCGGTTTAGGGAGATCGTCTAGTAGTCCCCGGCTCAAGATATATACTGGCATCCTGTCCTTGCCAGTGCACGTCACTATGTTATGCATGATTTGTGAGTTCCCAATCCAACTCGGAATGCGAACTGAGATAACTAGACACACGTGTAGGTCACGAAGATGGCGCCGAGTCGCCAGATGTAGTACGCCGATCCAGCGAAGCATAGGTGTCCAGTATCAGGCCGCCGTCCAACGGCATCTATACGCTTCTACCGTCCGGGCATATTTCACGACACAATGCGGCAGCAGCACACCTCGCCGGCCTGTACGGTCTCAAGAACCGATGGAGACCCACACGGCGACGTCAAGATCACAACCTCCCGGAACATATCGACGATAGAGTCCCGCACGATTTCCACACCGCCGTCTGTGTTCTGGAGTGTTGATGCTGCTTTGGCGACAGAAGGTAGTCTTGAGCTGTCGGCGCCTTCGACGCCTCCGGCCCCCTGGTACTAACAAAACATGGTCAGACCGCTTGCATTCAACTCCCACACTCGGAAAGTCATCAGAAAAGCACCGCTCGCCCCAGGCGACGTTATCTTTGATCTCGTGAAGTCGCCGCCGCCGTTCTCTGCCGGTCACTACGCTGTCTCGGCGGGCTTTACGACGGCGGTCCGCCCACCGTACACATGCTTCGCGCGTGTTTCCTGGGGCGTGTTTCGTGACAACATCGACTCTGCACAGTCTCTACGCTGTCTGGATACTGTAGTCCCCATCTATGTCCTGCTTAGCTGTCCAACGCCCCGCTCGGCAGCCCAACACCTTCGGAGACCACGCCGGCCGCTGCAGGCGAGTCAACTCAAATCAGAGAGCGCGAAAATCACAGGCTAACACGCATGGTCAGTCTCTCCTCGGGTGGGCCGCGAACAACGAAGAGACGCACCGAGTTCAAGTTTGCGCTTGCCGTGTACGACTGCGCGCACACCCGGCTCGACGGTCATCACGCCATGGACACAACGGTGGGGGCACACACCGAGCACACGCAGTGAGCGAACGGCCGAGCGGACAGGTCTACAGCGTGGACGTAGCGACTGGTTTGGGCATTCCTGGAGCAAATATAACGATTTCGCCACCATGAGTGCGCTGCCCGGTTGCGGACAAGCGTCAAGGGCGTGTCCTGCTCGCCCCGTAGAGGTGAGTACGAATATTCTCCTGTATATTACTGAGGCTCACGCGGTCATCAAACGAACGCGGAGGTCTGCGCGGTGCCTGCGAGTGAACGGCGGGATGAAGGCGGCTACAGCTGATGCAGTAAGTTTGAATGCTGCTTCTACCTTGTGCGGAGTGGCTCACAGTTCGTTTGTGCTCCTAGTAATACATCGAGGCATGTGCGTGTGTGCGTGCGTGTGTGGGCGCTCTGATCGTGCATAAGGTCACCGATGCTCTTCGGCGGCCAAAGGGCTCAGCGCTGCAGCCTGCCGATTAAGGACAATATCCGTCCGCGGAACGACTCACCGGAATTTACCAGAGCATTTCCATGCTTTTATGTGGATTTTAGGTGGCTCTTTCGAGCACGTATCGCAGCAGGCTCCGTGTTTCCATCGCGAGAGCTATCGCGAGCCTGAGGTCACCGCGGCGGAGATCACGTGCACCGTATGTTCAAAAACATACCGCGCACTGCGCCTGTTCCGCCGGAGGCCTCAATCCGCCCTCGTCCCTTCTTCCCTCGCGACCACCACCTTATCCTCCCAGAAACTTTCTGCGGTTCACAATCCGACACTTGGCTGCATCCAGTCGCCTGTCTCTACTTCACCCCGAGCTTCCGGCGCCTACAGGAGTCACTCCTCGTCCTCGACTGGAAATTTTGCGTCGGGTCTTATCTCCTACGGGTGAGTTGTCGGTCATTTTTTTCCCAACCCCGTTCGACTACTACATCCACATCCCGCCGGTTCGAGGCGATTTACGAGGCCGTTATGCTGCACCGCATCGTGAGTATCGCTATGCGTCTACACTCTCTGTAGAGCGATCGATTCTCCCGGGGCCCCGACTTTGGGACCCCATTCGCGATATGCGCGCTCGCTGGCTCAGCCTCGTCTTCGTGTGGACCCGACCCTGGGAACCTGGTGGATGGGTACAGGTCTGGCAGCGCGTGCGGTGTTCTGGCATCTAAACATCTATGCTCATGTTTAAGAGCTATCTATCGGCTGATCTGCTCGTCGTTCGCGCCGGCTCCCCCGTGCTGCCCCGACCCTGGGACTCAGCGCGGGGATCGATTGTTGTGCGTCTCAGCAGTCTAGCTATGTATTTCGCTATACCACTGGACTTCAGAACATTGAAAACTCTTGCGCTGCTCTGCGACGTTGGGGCCCCGACGTTGGGACCCCATACCTGTGCTAACTGCTTTCCCCTACAGCATCAAGTCAGATATAAGCGGTCTCTATCGACCATCAGTGAGTTTCTTTTCTTTGCTTGCATTGCGACGTTCGTTCCGCACTGACGCTACCTTTGCAGAAATGTTCACGATGTCCAACGCTGAAGCTGCGGTCCCGAGCTCGAGGTTTCGCACTCGGTCAGGTGCGACGTATTCACCCTGGACGTGCATACCCGTCCGATGCGACTTCGCTATCGCTCCCCTGGCGTCAATCCCCGAGGAACCGGCAGGCTCTATGGATGCAAATGCGTCTGATTCCGAGCAAGATGAGGACGACCTGCCGGTAGAAATGTAAGCCTGTTCACAAATCCCCCATCTACCAGATCTCTGACTTCACTGTTCGTGCCCAAGGGTACTCCGCAAGATATCCCAGCCCCCCCAGCAGCCTGTAGGCATTGTCATCACGAAGGGTGACATTCGCACCAGATCTAAGGCGCGGGACAAGCAACGGTACAAAGAGCGGCGCAAGTCCGCGCGGTTCGCGAAGGACCAGGAGAATTTAGCGCAGACGTCCTCTTCCGCGCGCCGCATCAAGACAGTCGCTCTCAAAAGGCGTCATGCTGCTGACGCAATGTCTGCGTACATTGACCTCTCCGGTAAGGATGATTCCGCAAGTCGCACGCCGTTACTTACACCACCTCTCCCCCCTATGCAGCGTCCGCGACGCAGCCCTTCACTGGCTGCGGAGGATTCGTGAAGAATCCAATTACGAAGAGCGGTTTTATCGGGCGCAGGCTCTCTCAAAGCGCTGACGACTGCCGGTCGTTAACTAGAGAGCAAGCCATGGCGCTCGGATTTCGCCGCATCGAGTGGAACGGATGGTGAGAGCTTCACGGTCATGCATCAGCATGATGGCTTCGCCTAATCACAATATAGCGAGCCTCGCGTACTGCTAGACAAAACTGGGCGGGCATTCGCCGTCCTCGCAGGAAGACCGAAGGACACTGTTAGTTGGAACCGCGTGAACGAGGAAGTCCAGGAGCTCTTCGATGAAGCTAGGTCCAGCTACAAATTTGAAGCAAAGCAAGAGTCGCATCGCCGCGGAGAGTACCCGTCCGTCTCGTCCGGCATCTCCTACGGGGGAGGCCAAAAGGTGCGAGATCTTTTTCGCTCGTAATCTCATAACCGTTCGCTGATGTTATGTACAGCGTGTCAGCAATCTTATACACACCCAGCATAATCAGGAAGTCATTTCCCGTCTCCTCGACAATCCTGCCATCAAAAGGCTAGCGGGGTTCGGCGACGGTATGTTACGTTCATCACCACACGCTTTCGTTGCACACATTTGACACATGCACAGCTGCTTTCAAGCTGTACGCCCCGCGACTACATCGGCACTACGCAGATACTATGGATCAATTGTTGGCGAACGACCCGACCTTAGAGCCGAACTTCCGCAAGAACGTCTTCGGGGCCGCCACATTCAATCTCGGTCCACAAGTGAGCACTCACGTTCATACCGACCACCTTAACCTCCCCGCCGGCTGGTGCGCGGTCACGGCGATTGGCACGTTCAACCCGAAGGAAGGGGGTCACCTGCTCCTCTGGGATCTCAAGCTGTTGATCGAGTTTCCTCCCGGTTCGCTTATCTTCATCCCCTCCGCAATTCTTCGCCATTCAAACACGGCGGTGGGCCCGGAGGAGCGTCGGTATTCCTTCACGCAGTATTCTGCTGGAGGACTCTTCCGCTGGGTGGAATGCGGTCATCAGTCCCGTAAGGACTTCGAGAAAGCTGGAGGCATCTTTGGGGTGACGGGGATGGAGCGTTGGCTCCACGGCGTTAGCATGTGGAGCACATGGGACGAGTTTCGGGTATCGCCCAAGAACTGAGGTACGACGTCAGCACTGTATGCACACTGATTGATACTTATGCCGCATTCCTCCTCCTAGGTGTTACGTCGGAAGCCACATCTCTCCGTGAGTGATAGGGCGTTATACACAAGCCTCCCAAGTATCTCCGCAAATAGAGCGAATCAAAGGTTCAATGATCCACCATTTCGCCGTTCACAAAGTGTATGGCACTGGCAGTCTTCGCTCCTTTGACTCGTTCCCTCTTATCATCGGGCGAACAATATCCCGCACTAGCCGACATTCACGAGCTCGCTCTAATGTCGGTGTACTCGACACTCGTCTCGCACCCTTCTCGCCTTGATAGAGGTTTAAAACTGAGTCGATCGGTGCGTCGTTCCTCAGCCAGATCATCCCCCCGCCCAACACTCGCTCTCCTCATGGCTCTGCCGCTCCATTATGAGGATCTGATTCCTCGAGTGCGCGGCCTTCTCTGCCCAGTTCCAGGCTGCAAGCGGTTGTTGAAGAACTCGACCGGCTACAATCAGCACTTGGTGAAAATGCATCCCGGGTATCAGACCGACGCAGGACCGACCTTCTTGAACCACGCTGGCCTCACATTTCCCGGCCCCGCTTTCCTTTTTCGTGACACACCCGGCTCTCCGCTGGCCCCTTTGAGTCTTCCGTCTTCGACGCCCGGACACATCCTCCCTCCTAGCTCTCCGCTGGTCCACCAGTCCGTCTTCGACCATCCGCCTTCAACGCCTGAGAGTGACTCCGCCTCGCTCCCGCCCAGCTCGCCTAGCTCGCCGTTCACCGATACGTCGCCATTCGATCATCTGGCTTCAACGCCCGAGCGACAGACACCTCCAGCAGGACATTTTGTCGACGCGTCCACCGATTCCGATGAATCTGCGGAGCACGACAGCGTCCTCGATGGGCTTCAAGACATACCGTGCGTGCCTGTTCAGGGCCTGATTACATTGAGATTAATGCTACATCATGCATAGAGACCTTACCCCTGCAGTGGGCGACGAGAACTTAGAGGCTGTGCCCATGTATGCATCCTGGGAGGCGCTTCTTCATACAGCCGGCTTCGCCTCCGACTCAGATATGGATGAAGACGCCGCGATTACGGACAGCAGCATTCGCGATAGTGTTCCAGCGGTTTCACGCAAGGAACGCGTTTCCATTGACGACAGCGAGACTCTGAACGCTGGATACTCGAGCGACAACGACGCCGAAGTCATCGACGCAGAGCCTGAGGTCCCTCCTGTCGTCTCCTCAAGTTTCAGCCGTCGCACCAGTCCTTCTGTTCCTTCTGTCGAGAGCGGCCACGACTCTTTCCTTCCCACGTCGGACGATGGAGATAACGGCCGTTCGACTCTGCGGGAAGATCCTCTGCAGTACACCAGCAACAATGCAGGGGGTGCGTTCACTATAATGCACCCAGTGATCAACGGTCAGTCACCTTTCTGAGCAAAATGTGTGGACTTCAAAACCTAACACATAGTGTGACTTACCTTTACAGGGCAGAAGTGCAATGCTGCCGGCGACTTCGTTGATCCGGACGCCTCGCTCGACGCCTCGCCCGACGCCCCCCAAGAGGGTGATTGGTCACCATATACATCCCGGCTTCAGTTTGAAGTCGCCGAGCTGCTCTATGCTCGAGAGCAAATGAGTGCTTCGAACATCGATGCCCTCATGGAGCTATGGAACGCCTCTGTCCTTCCGAGTTCCCCTCCGTTCGCCAATCACGTCGACATGTACCGGACCATCGACTCCACACCGCTCGGCGACGTCCGTTGGCAATGTTTCACGATGCGGTATGCCGACGGCGATGTTCCGGAACCTGCGAGCGACGCCCCAACGTGGATGACTGACCAGCACGAGGTTTGGTACCGGGACGTCCACACCATCGTGAAACACATGCTCAGCAACCCAGACTTCAATGGGAAGATCGACTATGGGCCAATCCGGGAGTTCTCTGCGCAGGGAAATCGCCGCTTTCGCAACTTCATGAGCGGGGATTGGGCGTGGAAGCAGGCAGTACGTTTGATATGCATGACTATTCAGCCCCTGCTAAGCATCACTTACATATGCACGCAGGACATACTAGCCCAACGGCCGGAGAATGACGGCGCAGCGTTCGTGCCAATCATTCTTGGGAGCGATAAAACCACCGTCTCCGTCGCGACCGGCCAGAACGACTATTATCCACTGTACGTTTCGCTTGGTAATGTGCACAATGGAGTGCGGAGGGCACACCGGAATGCCGTCGCCCTCGCTGCATTTCTTGCGATCCCCAAAGGCAAGTATCATCTGCTCAGTCTGCGGCCCTCGATGACGCCACTGATCTTGTAGTTTCAGCCTCCCGAAAGTATAAAGACGACGTCGTCTTGCGCAAGTTCAAGCGACAGCTCTTCCATTCATCCATATCCAAGATCTTGTCTAGCCTCAAAGACTTCATGGAAACGCCGGAGCTCATGCTGTGCGCGGATGGCCATTACCGTAAGATTGTCTACGGGATAGGCCCTTACATCGCGGATTACCCGGAGCAAGCCCTGCTTACGTGCATCGTTCAGGGATGGTGCCCAACGTAAGAAGTCCCACCGACGATATATTCAATTGCCTACCGCTTACGCAATGGATAGATGCACTGCTAGGAACAAGGACTTGGACAATGCTGTCGGCGCGGGGCGTCGTTCTCGGGTTCACACGGACGTACTTGTCGAATCATTCGACCTTGGAGAATTATGGAGGAACTATGGTATCGTGGGGGACGTAGTTGTCAGTCTGGGTAGACTGTTGTAACGATCTGAACGCTCTAACATCGTCATCTTAGCCCTTCACGAATGACTTCCCTCGAGCCGACATTCATGAGCTGATAGCTCCAGACATTCTGCATCAGCTGATCAAAGGAACTTTCAAGGATCATCTAGTTGCCTGGGTCGAAGCATACATCGTCGCGACGCACACCAAAGTTCGGGCTACAGCGATCCTCGCCAATATCGATAGGCGGTGCGTTTTCTAGCAGTCAGCGGCGGGAAGTTTGTTCGCTAATGTTAACATGCCTCCTACTTGTGTCAGGCTCGCAGTGGTTCCTCCGTTCTCCCGGCTTCGGCGATTCCGGGAAGGACGCGGCTTCAAACAGTGGACCGGGGATGACTCGAAGGCGCTTATGAAAGTGAAGTTTCCCCGATACTTTCCTCTTGCGCTCGGCCAAGCTCACTCCTACATATAATCAGGTGTATCTGCCTGCATTACATGGACATGTACCGGCGAACATGATGCGCACCATCAGGGCCTACCTGGAGTTTTGCTACACGGTCCGACGCGACGTACACGACCCGGCGACCATGAACCACCTGAACGACGCGCTCGCACGTTTCCACCAATATCGCGAGGTGTTTCGGGTAGGCGGCGTGCGCGAGGAGGGCTTTTCGCTGCCTCGCCAACACTCTATGGTCCATTACGAGAAACGGATATGGGATTTCGCTGCTCCTAATGGGCTGTGCTCGTCCATCACGGAGTCCAAGCACATAAAGGCGGTCAAGGAGCCGTGGCGAAGATCAAATCGGTACGAAGCCCTTGGACAGATGCTGCTCACGAATCAGCGGATGGACAAGTTAGCGATCAGCCGAGTACACTTCGAAAATCGCGGAATGTTGAAGGACACCTGCCTCAGAGAGGCTCAGTTATTACTCGGTGACGTCCTTATTTCGTCGGCGTTCATGGGCTTATCCTAACATGCTGGAATTTTATTTTCTTGAATAGATCCTCAAGCTCCTAATCCTCGAAGAAGGGGCCCTCAGGCGGAGCTGCCCAAGCGGACTTCTCAGGACAAGGATAACGGCGGCGACCTTGATAATCCTGCTCTCCTCGCCGAAGTAACACTCTCTAAGGGGGTAGGTGCTGCAAACGCTACCCACCTTTCCTCGATGCTATGTATAACCTTTGGCCCTCTCCAGAAAACGTCGACGCATGTTCTCGCCCTCGCAGCTACTCTCGAAGTCCCCTCCCTCGTCGATCTCGTTCGCCGCTTTCTCTACCGACAGATGCACCTTGACAGCGACGATTCAGACACCGGTGCTCCGTCATTGGACGACTGTCCCCCCTTTTCTCAGCGCGTATACGTCCACAACTCCGCAGAGGCCGTATTTCATGCCCCCAGCGATCCTTCAAGTGTCGCAGGCATGCGCCGGGAATTTATACGCGCAACCCGGAGCTGGCGGAAGGGGCAACCCAGGTACGATTCCGTCTTTGTTAATACGGACTCCACGTTGCCTGGAATATTTGGTCTAGAGATCGCGCGTGTTCGCTGCTTTTTTTCCTTCAAGTACGGTGGTACAGACTATTCATGTGCCCTCGTCCACTGGTACACCCGCATAGGGGACGCGCCAGACGAGGACACCGGCATGTTCACAGTGAAGCCCAGTCTTCTCTGGCGGCGCCGCCCCTTTCTCTCCGTCATCCATATCGAAACTATATATAGAGCAGCCCATCTCATTGGCGTCAGCAACGGTAGACATATTGACCTGGACAATCTCGAGTATTACCAGTCTCTTGATGTTTTCGATCGCTTTTACGTTAACAAGTTCATTGATCATCACATTTTTGAGCTCTTGCATAGCTAGTAGTCGCTATATACATAGTATCATTGCATCCCCCGTTCTATACATCGAATTTCATGCTTCGTACCAGATGCAGGTCACCACCGAGTTCGCCTAAACCTACACGGAGCTACGCGCCCATATGTACGTTAGACGCTGACTCCGGTTCTCCGGTCTCTTCTCTACCACCAACTCCAGGCTAGCTCTGGCGGCGACATCTTTCTATACCACAACATATCTATAAGCTGGTGCTTTTTACTCCCAATCTCTCATGCCAACGCACGCGACACTCTCTCTTGAAGCTCGCAGTAACTCGAAATCACCTCGCTGGCAGTAACCTATGTCGGACTACGAGGAGTAGTGGCTCATTTTTGGTGTCAGCATCTTTAGGGTAAGCTTCCGACTCTCTGCTATACCCGCATGGAATCATGGTGGCTATGGCCATGATGGACTCTGCTTACAATCCTGCCTATTCTAAGATGCTGCCTCTAGCTGGGCATGCAATGCCCCGCCACCCGCCCGCCCGCCCGCCCGCCCGGGCCCGCGCCTCCCAGACACGATTCCCTATGCCCTACAAAGATATTGTATGATGGCGTCGACCAGCGAGCTTGCCCGTCCGTCGTCGCCGCCGCTCCCCATATCCCCCACATTGTGACAACGCCCAAGACATCGCCTCCGTCGCCGCGCAACTCGAATGTCGGTCCGGTGGAACGCCTCCGGCACAGGGCACTGACCGCTGATTGGAGGGCAGTAAGGTATGTTGGTCAATCTAGAATGGAGTGTTCATCGCGAGTTTCACCGCCGATGAATCCGAGCCTGTTGAGATCGAGTGGGCAGACAGGGCCCTGCTGCAGACATGCAGGACGAGCTCGTGAGTGCACGGGCGAATCCGTGTGGACGATTTCAATAAGCAAGCCGTCTAGTGGTACGTGCACGGATGTGGGCATCCCTCGCACACATCTCGGTGACTCGGCATCCAGGGATTTGCGCTTTCATGCTGCGGTATAAGTACGTGTGTTGACGCTGTGTATCTCTCAAGGGTCTGGTACGAAACGTTTGCGACACCGCCCCGGATTTAGCACTGGAGTCCGATGATCTACGCCGCCTGTAGGCGATCAATCTGTGTGCTCCTATGTAAGTGGGGAACATAACGAAGACGACCGCCCTGGCGGCCACACGCACTCGTATGATCACCTGTAAGCTTTCTTTGCCGGTTAGACAGCTCAGGTGTCCAGGTATCGCTGAAATGTGTGCGAGCATGGATAGGCGGCACACATCGGGCAGATGGGAGCCCATGTAGAACCGCGACGCGAAGGGCAGCCGGCACGGTCCTAGGTACGTCTGCCGCTTGTATGCCTTCCTTTCACCCTATTGCACGCTTGCAACTCTGAGTTAACGGCAGACTCCTCATACTAGTGAACTGATAACCAGGAACGACCTGCAAGTGGTCGTTTCAAGGGTGAAGACGGCACTATGGGCGCGCTACGGAGGAGCGGTCCCGCTCTAGCTCCCGTCTGTGCTTCGACGCGACGACGTCCACGCTCAGTATCACACCGCTCCTGACAAGAAAGGTGCGTCGTATCGCATCGGCTGAACTCCATCCCGCGAGTCTAGTCCAAACCCTTGAAGACACGCTTCAACACGCGCTGCTTGGTGATTATTTTCCTTCTATCTGATATATTTTATTTCCTTCCTGTTCCCCGAGGCGACCGCGATGTGGATGCCGTCCACGCTCTCCGCGCGGCATATCCCCGTGATCATAACACCGAGGGCATGTACGACTTCCGAATCCCTCCCGAACGCCGTCTTATTGCTCACAGTTCTGCGGTGGTAAGTCTACAAGTCTGATATTTGCGTATGGATATTGTCTGAGCATCGGCCTCACGAGCGGCGAGATACGCCTGGTATGTTTCTTGCTTCTCTGATCCCTTCGGTAGGTTAACATCGGTAAGTCCTAAATATACACCGTAATCATGTTGAAAGCTAGGTAAGTAAGAAACCAAGGGACCTTCCGTAAGAGTACCGCGAGCTAACACACCCATCTGTCATCTTCGGGAAGGTAAGGTAAAGCTCGAACTCGCCTGAGCACTTACAACGCAAGGATTGGTGTCGGCATGACTTATAAAGAGTGAGATATCTGACTGAGCCTCTCGCTGTTACGCTGCTTGAGTTGGGTTTCTGGTATAGTCTAACCGATTGAGTGTACCTGGAGTGCTGTACGTTGCTGCTGTCCCGCATGTGAGCTGAAAGTTACTGAGAACAACTGGTCCTTTACGCTGGGGAGCTGGAACTGCGTCAGGAAATTTCTGGAAACTGCTGAATCACTGGAGGCGAAATGTGAGGACAATTTAGAGGGATCCAGGAGCACCCAGAAGCACCCAGGAGCCCACAGGAGGCTCCAGAAGATTTCATGTTTTGCTGATGTTGGAGACCTCAGAGCAACGTACTCTGACTACGACGAACGATACTGAGAGATAACCGGACAAGAGCCACCTGCACCACCATGAGTAACTCCGGTCCCGACTCCCGTCGAGCAAATCGCACGACAGAACCCGACACCCCGAAACAGAGAACCATCAACAAGCTCCATCAGTGAGCCTAGCATGAGCGGCGATGTAACCCCCGTGGTTATCACATACAACGAACCACCAAACCCACCAGAGAATCCACCGGAACCC
>MNAD01001499.1:0-46960 GCA_001895945.1 Trametes pubescens
TTACTCGTTGTTACAGCAGAAATTCTTATCGTCCTTACCACTTCGCCGCCTTTTTTGTGATGAATCGGCTGATGTAAGCGCGAAAGTGTTTGCTACGGTAAGAGGGGTCGATGTGGAAGCAGACTGCAAGGGTACGGTCGTGAGAGTGTGAAAGAGCGAAGGAAGCGAACAGACGTGCAAAACCCATTGCAAGGAACTTTACGAGGGAGGTGCAAAAGGATGTGTTTGAGACAATCATTGATCCGGTCTACAAGCGCGAGGACTGGTGAAATACGCGAGATGGTGGTGACAACACAATCGACTGTACTCGCTGCCTCCACGATCACATAGCGACGTCTAGTCGCAGAAAAAACATTTTCTTGCAGACTGGGCAGCACCCATGCGCACTGAGCTCCTTGCAGATACAGCTAGACGTATTCAATAAGTCAGCTTTGACCTGAACCGATGAAAACACGTAGTCATTCCCACCTCTGGCAAAATATGTGTCCGCAGATGGTCGCGACGGGCGAGTCGCACATGTCTCCCTGGCAGGACCTGCAGTGATAGGAAACGCCCCTCTGCACGACGGTCGCGGTGTTCCCTTGATTTTGCAGCGGTTAGCAGGTTAGCAAACTCTCCGCCGAGGTGACAGGCAACTCACTGGCTGCTTGTGCGGCTATAGCGCCGTCTCCTGCGGCACGGGGAGCCGATTGTGGACGCTGATCGGCATGCGCCCACGGCGCACCCTGCTCGCGCCCCGATACCCTAGCTTCACCACTATGGCCTTTGATGGGCCAGGACCAGGAGACACTGAGAGATGGCGATGGCATAGGACTCGAGCACCCCGATGCAAGTTTTGAAGGAAACGGCGTGACAGGCCGTACGCAAGGTGATGACGGGGAAACCGGCTTGACAGTCTTCTCTGCTACACAAAGGAGCCTTTCGACGAGTTGCAGCTCTTCTTCCCCATTGGGGCCCTTCACCGAGAGGGTAGAGATCTGCGAGCGCGGCGACGCCAGCATACTTGTGCTCTCTGCATCGTAGTACGAGGATGTTTCTGCGTCTCGTGAAGGTTTACTTGATTCTATGCTGATTGCGGATAGTCAACACGTCACCCTAAAGCAAAATTCATGACTTGCAGACCTTGTCAAGGCTAGATCTTGGAAGCCGGTCGCGTTGTCGACCGGAAACACTGACGATCGAACTGTGAAGTGAACAGGCACAAACTGCGTCGTGTTCGGGTGAGAGAGGAATCAACGAGGCATACATGCGTGCGTACCTGCGTCGTGTTCGGGTGAGAGAGGAATGAACAGACGACGCAAGGTTCGCGGAACCAAATGGCATGGGCGCCTAAAAGTACCACAACAGGTCATAATAGAGAGGTGGCGCGTAAGCGCGCATGTGCGGGCTTACACTCTCCCAAGTTTTAGAGCAAAAACACGGGTCAAAAAGGTGAGAGCAGGAAGGAAAAGAAGGGGAATAATGTGATGTAAAGGTTCAAAAATAAAAACAGAAATTCACATAACGGTAGCGAGGGAAGTATGTGCGCGGGCTCGCGCTATACAGGTAGCGGGACGCGCTCGAGGTATCGGTCTAACGCCTCGAGCTCCGCTACCTCACGTCGGGGGAGCCACTCGTCCGCGTCCGGACCATAGCCTTTCCAACGTACGAGGAACTGGTAACCACGACCACGCTTGCGGTGGTCGATGATCTCCTTGACTTCCCACTCCTCGACGCCGTCCGGAGTCACGATGGGGCCCGGTCGTGGGTGTGATCGCGAAGGATAAAGGGCGTCGTTGTTGGGGAGGAAGCGCTTCAAGAGCGAGACGTGGAAGGTTGGGAAAATCTTCATGGTGTTCGGCAGGTCGAGCGTGTAGACGGAGGTGTCCGGGTATGCGTGTAGGATTTCGTAAGGACCATCGTATCTAACCATGAATTTTGCGACGCGGTGATCGCCGCGTTGCATGTAGTCGCGCCGGCGGTGAAAGGTCGATAGCCAAACGTGTTCGCCAACTTTGAAGGCGGGATCGGCACCGCGATGCGCGTTTGCGCTCGATGCCTGCGCGAGCTTCGCAAGGAGCAAGTTGTCGCGCGCTTCGAAGACGTCTGATTCGATTTGTCGCAAGAGTTTATCGGCGTCGACAGTGGGACTTGATGTTGGGGCAGTAGGGGCGAAGAGGGGAGGGATGAGTTTCGGCGAGCGTCCTAGGTGGAGCTGGAAACGAGAGAATCCCGTCGAGGGATTCAGCGTGTTCATGAGTTCGAAGCGTACGCGCGGAAGTGCGCGCACCCAGCCAGACTGATTGCGAGCGACGTGATAGCGTAGAGATTGTACGAGAGTCTTGTTGGTTCGTTCTGAGGCGCCATCAGTTTCGGGATGATAGGAGGTAGACAGTTTTATCTTGACGCCAGTGAGTTTATGTAGAGCAGCCCAGAAGGAGGAGACGAAGAGTTTGTCACGATCTGAGACTATCTCCAGCGGAAGTCCGTTCTCGCAGTACCAGTTATCAAAGAAGAGTACAGCGAAGTCTTCGGCTGAGATGTCGGTTCGAGTGGGGAGTAGACGAAGATCAGCGCCAAGACGATCCGTGATAGTGACGATGCAGTCGTGTCCTTGATCGTCCGGCAGACGACCGACGAAATCGATCGCTATACATTCCCCCCGTCCATCGGGGACAGGAAGTGGATGTAGAGGTCCAGCGGGTCTCACGGTCGGGCTCTTATTCCGCTGACATGCCTCGCAAGAAGGAATGTACAACGTTTCGAGTTCCTTGCGCATATTCGGCCAATAGTAAGTGTCGCGCAAAGCGCCGTACGCTTTATCAAATCCGAAGTGACCCAACGCGTCGTGGGCGCAGCGAAAAAGACTTTCGCGTAGCTCTCCGGCACGCGGAATTACCAAACGGTCGCCGACATACAGCAGACCGTTGGCCTCACGTATTCCCAAAGCACCGACTTGGTCGCGTAGCTTACGGGAATACGAGTCGCTGTCGTAACCATTACGTATCGCGTTAAGCCATGCAGGATCAGTCGCGATGCGGAGCGACCCCGCTGAAGTCGCACACACAGCGGGAGCTGACTCGCACGACGAAGCGGATAGTGCGCGAGTGGCGCCACGGACGAGGAAGAGAGCGGCACTTGAGGTTTCGTCGATGACGATCTCAGAGGTATCGTCTTTCACACGGGACAGAGCGTCAGCGACGACGTTGTCCTCACCGCGCACGTATTGAATATCAAAAACATATTGGGCTAGGAATTCCTGCCAACGCGCCTGTCTCCGCGAGAGATCGCGCTGTTTATGAAAATTCTCAAGCGTGCGATGATCGGTGTAAACCGTGAATGGTACACCGAGCAGATCGACACGCCACTTCTTAAGTGCGCGTACGATCGCTAACAACTCTTTCTCGTGTACCGGATAGTTTAACTCGGCCGCGCGCAACTGCGCGGACTCGAAAGCTACTGGTCGCGCCGTCTCGAGGGACGGGCCGAACGAAAGCATCGCTCCGGTTTGGAGGTCGCTAGCGTCACAGGACACGAATATGCGATTAGTCTCGAGCGCATCGTGGTCGATGACCGTCAAGCACTCTCGACTGCATACGAGTTGCTTGATCGATTCGAAAGCGACTTGATGTTCCGCCGACCAAGCAGGAAACATCAATTCGGCTTCCTTCGTCGTCAACGGCGTTAAAACTGCGGAGTATTCCGCCAGGTTCGGAAGGAAGCTGGCGACGTACCGCACAAGGCCCAGGAAGGACCGCACGTCTGCAGTCGACTTCGGACGGGGCCAAGCTAAAATCCTTTCGATTTTTTTCTTGTCGGCCTCGACGCCTCGAGCCGAGATGTGGTGGCCCAAGAAATCCAGTTCAGTGAGAAACAAGTGAGTCTTTTTGTTCGAGCAGAAAAGCTTAGCATCACGAAGGGCTTGCAAGATGGTCTCGACGTTCTTGCGGTGCTGTTCGAGGGAGGTGGACCAGATGATGATATCGTCGAGGTAGACGTGACAGATGGAGCCGATGTAAGGACGTAAAGCAGAGTACATGCGACGTTGGTGGGTAGACGGCGCATTACGGCAGCCCTGAGGCATGACAGTCCATTCGTACAGACCGAAGGGAGTAGTGACAGCAGTGTACTTGATGTCGTCAGGGTGTACCGGAGTCTGATAGAAACTGTCGGTCATGTCGATCTTAGACCAGATGATACCCTTAGCGCAGTCAGCCAGGATATCCGCAATCTTCGGCAAGGGGTGCATATCCGGGACAGTGTTCGAGTTCAAAGCCCGATAGTCGTTGACCCAGCGAGGCATAGCAGTAGGATCGGACTTCGGCACCAGAAAGGATGGAGAAGCATACGGGCTGTCAGAAGGACGGAGGCGACCAGAGACTAGATGTTGCTCTAGCAGTTGCTTCCAGACCTCACGGTACTTTTTTGGGCAATCATATTGACGTTTTGCAATGACGGCGTTTGGGTCCTTCAAGATGAAGCGGTGATAGACATCGGAGGGGAGTTTACTGACAGGCGGCAGTGAAGTGGGGAAAAGATCAGCGAAGCGAGTCTTCATGAGGTCGTTCTCGTCATCAAGAGTAGACTGCATCGCCAAGATCTCGACTTGATTTTGGATACAGCAGATAGTGTTGAAGTCGCCCTCAGAGGTAACCAGGTCATGAGAGAGTCTCCGCAGTCGCAAGGCAGAATCAAGCTCTCGGAGGAAGTGGCGATGTGCAATGTGTCGGGCGTCGGTGCTCGCGATCCTGGTCTCAGCGCACGAAGGGAGGACTGGGTCGGGTGGACGTGGTACGAAAGGTTTGAGGAGGTCGCGGTCGGTGGGTTTGTGAACGAGGCTCCTCATCGCGTGATCCTCGACAATCGAGTTGGATTGGAGGAAAGGAAGACCTAGGATTACAGGACTACACAGCGCATCGACGACGATGGCACGACAAGATAGCGAACTCCACGAGTTGTCCGGCAAGGACAGTCGTAGCTTGACCCAGTACTTCGACTCCTTCTGCTCTGAGCCCCATGCATTGCCCAACCGGTAAGGCGTAGGTAGTGGGCGAAGTCGGAGGCCCGCGCGCTCGACGACATCGAGTCTAATTAGAACTGTGGGCGAGCCAGAATCGATCAGCATGGGAATGACGTCGGTGTTCGGAGACGAGGAGGAAGAAATGATGGACGCCTTGAGGACGGTGTGCCGCACGAAGAAAGGCGTAACGTACTCTCCAGAGTCGGAGCCAGATCCCAAGATACCAGACGTAGCAGCAGCAGGAGACGAGGAAACAGCAGCGATATTGAGATCGCCCAGAGTAAGAGAGTCATCGTCCTCGGTGACGGCGGCGACCGCACGCGCGTTCGTCCCGTCCTTCGCGCCCTTCGCCATGGCCGCCGTCAGCGTCACATACTTGGACGCATCGGGGTAGCCGTACGGGCACGTTCCAGACGTGTGGTTTTGGTTGAACCTGCGGCATTTGTAGCAGCCTTTGTAGGTGTTGAGGAGTTGACGCTCTTCGGCGGTCAGCGCGGGGCAGCGGGGAACGGAGACAGTGGAGGTCGACATTTTGGTGACGGTCGACGATGACGTCGAGGCGGCGTTGCGGTTGAACGGCTTAGAGGCGCGCGAGCTGACTACTTGATTCATCATCTCACGCAGGCGCAGGCGTTTCTTGTCCGCTGAGGATATGGTGTTCTTCCACAAGACGTAGTCGCAGATGTTTGCGACGTCCTCGTCGTCGACCGTGAGACGGAGGTCCTCGACGATATTAGCGCCTAGGACGTCCCGGAGGTGGTCGTCGGTGAAGCGGCGAGGGGTGTTGCGAAGTCGGGCGTTGAGTCGCTCGACCTCGAGAACGAAATCGTCGAAAGGCTGGTCCTGCCCTTGACGTTTGTTCATGATCTGCGCGTGGATGTTGCCGGCCCAACCGGCGGGGAGGAACCGCGCTCGCACGTTGTCGATGAACTCGACCCATGGCAGTGAGTCGAAACGGTCGTAGTCATTGAGATACCAATCGCGCAGGACTTCATTAGCGATCCCGCTACTGGCCTTGAGGACTTGCTTATCGTCCTCGATACCGCGCTCACGGAAGAACTGCATGCACCCATGGTCCCAAGCGTTGAGGACCGCGGGGGTGATCTTTCCTTCTCCTAGGGTGGGAGCCGCCTTCGGGTTCATTGAGACGGAAGCCTCGCGAGTGGTCATGTTGCCTGAGAAGGCGATCGTCGGTGCGGCGAAGACGGAAGAGTCGGAGGAGGAGGATGAGCAGCGAGAGAGCGATCGGGAAGCAGCGAGGTCGATGAGTTCTTCTGGGACGAAGATGGTCTCGGCTTCCCTAGGAAGGATGGTATTGTCGAGCGGGGGAGTGGTTATATGCGGTTCGGTTTTCACGGAGTCGTCTAAGGGGATGGTGACGAACGACGAAATCGATATTGACGATAGAGGGGAGGAGGATATGCTGGTAATACGTGTCTCAACGTACTCGTTGTCCAGCTCTAGGTCCAGGGCTTCTTCGAAGAGAGAGATGAGCTCGTCGTCTTCCAGATCGGCGAAGGGGAAGGGGGCGATAAATTCTCGAACGCGTCGACGCGTTCTGAGCGATACTGGATGGTACGTCGTGAACGGAGTTTCTCGGGGGAACCAAGGCACCCCGGCAGTGTTGAAAAAAAATTGAACGAGCTGTGTGGGCGTTGTTCAAAAAAAAGTGGAAGCCGGTCGCGTTGTCGACCGGAAACACTGACGATCGAACTGTGAAGTGAACAGGCACAAACTGCGTCGTGTTCGGGTGAGAGAGGAATCAACGAGGCATACATGCGTGCGTACCTGCGTCGTGTTCGGGTGAGAGAGGAATGAACAGACGACGCAAGGTTCGCGGAACCAAATGGCATGGGCGCCTAAAAGTACCACAACAGGTCATAATAGAGAGGTGGCGCGTAAGCGCGCATGTGCGGGCTTACAGATCTACGGTATTCGCCTCCGCAACGTCTACGACGCTGGCATAGGACACGACTGATACGAAGTCGTCGAAGTCGTCGCTGTGCTTGACGTCCTCTGCCGTTGCGCTGCCGGTATGTATCGACACGCTGCTGGTCCTTGATGGCCTTCCCAAGTCACTCTACAAAATGAATATGGCAGAGACACCGGATAGTTTAGAATCGCAGCTCCTAGCGTATGTGTAGAGCAAGTACTTACCGATGCCATGACTTCAACGTCCGACAGGTCCGGGGTGCCTCCTCCCACTTGGTCCTCGAGATCGGGCAGCGCGGCGGAGGTACTGCGATGTAAGTGGCCGTAGGCCACGTTTGACGTATGGACTGAGCCCTGTGCGGACGAGGACGTCCGAGGCACTGGGTCTCCGGCTGCAAGCATGTCGACTTTTTTAGCGGGTGTCAAATAGTCCTAGAAGAAGGTGACATAAACAAGTCGTCTTTGCTTGACATGGGTGGCCGGTACATGGTCAGAGCTACTTCCTGCGTTCGTCTTGAACGACGTGATTGCAGACTTGGAGCCTGGGGCCACGTTGAAAGCATCCTGTTCCGCGGTGTATTAGAGCGAAGCGTTCAAAAAAATATAGTAGATCGAGACTTACGCCGACTGGGAGTAGGCTGCCATAGCGCATAAGGGACCCGTAAGACGCAACAGGCGCTCCGAGTTGCGCTGGTGCATTTGTGGGGGTGGGGGTGATTATGGAGGCAGGGGTGGCCCGAAGTGCAGGTACGGGTACTTGTGTGGATGCAGCTGAAGGTGTCCCGAATTTTACGACGATATGGCGGGTGACGCGATTGGTGGGTTTTCGCCACTGGTGGCCCAAGGCTCGTGCATGATTTTCTACCGCTGTTGTGCGCCTGAAGACCTCTTTGCACTGCCAGCAAACTACAGTGTTCTCGGTCCTCTTGTTCTTTTTCGAAGTTGTATTGTTCTTGTGAGGATTGTTCTTGGTCTTTTTCAACATCTTGAACCGCTTCCAGAGTCTGTGGTAGGAGCGCTAGACAGCCGCAAGATCAGGACGAAACCTCAGGTCAGCCTACGAGTTCTAGGGATGTGGAAACGGAGGTGATGGTCAGGACTGCTAGTTTCCCAGACGTACAGTTCATAAGAACCTCAAGCACGAGCGCGACACGAACTACCGCAGCAACCAGACACAAGATATTAATGTGTCTGGAATTCGGCGTTGCCATACTGCTGCCACAGCGTTTGTGTGGACAATATTAGAGCGTGCTCATGCGGGGCGGTACGCATGCGCAGAAATCATGGGTCGAGCTGCGTGCATCACTGGAAGAGGGCTTTGGACCTGAGTAGGGTGAGATCAACTGCGCAGGGATGGGATGGACGCAATCTGAGAGCTGTGTCGCGACTCGTTGGCGCCCGGCGCGCCCACAATTTCAGGCTGTACACAGTAAGTTGCAGTGGCACAACTCGACACTGCCGATGTACCGTCATGAGGCTGAGCTACTATGCAGACGACGTGGTCCTACTAGATGTCCCCACCTCTGCTACGCTTGTACGCAGTTCTATCAGTGTGCTCACGCCATCAATGGCTAGTGTGAGTTTGAGGCAGCGTTCCGTATACAACTCGAAAGCGCGACTCGGTGAAGATGCCAGTGCGCACAAAGATGTTTTTGTAAGTTTGAGGCCCTATAAGAAGGGTATTGAAACCATATCTCATAAGCAACACCGTGATGAGCCGTCGGCGGAACACCCACAGAAGTGAACAAACGTCTCCCCAATCACGCGTACCCGTTCTTCCCCGGAACGACTCCAAACGCAGGCCCGCCCTTGCCAAACATCCTCTTGACGTCGTCCGCAAGCTCTTCAGGGTGCTCGTGCGCCGCGAAGTGCCCGCCGTGCTCGTGCTCCGATTCGAACACGATGTTGCCTAGCGTCTGCAGCCACCTAATGATATGAACCGCCTTGTCAGTATCCGATACGCCCGTCCCGAGTCCACGACGACATACTTTCTCGGTACCCTGTTCAGCTCCTTCGGGAAGTACGCGAAGCCGAGTGGAATCGACGTCCACTTCACACCTTCGATTGCGGGCCGCTCAAACCCACCCGTCATCTCCTTGTAGATCCGCACAGACGCGCCTGGCCCTGCACGCGAGAACCAGTAGACAGACACCCACTCCAGCACTACATCACACATGAGTCAGTAACACCACTGCAAAACCGGGATGCTTCAACAGCGTACCTTCATCGTCCGTCCACGGATAACCATCCGTCCACTCCACAAGCTTCTCGTAGATCCACGCTAGCAGACCCACGGGCGAGTCCGCAAGACTGTACCCGAGAGTCTGCGGGCGCGTGGCCTGCTCGTGCGAGTACCCCGAGCCCTTCGACCTGAACACTTGCGATCGTGCCCATGCCTCCTTCTCGCGCTTGGTGTACGGCGTAATGAGGTGCGTGAGGTACAGCCAGGGCGAGGTGGAGAACTTGGGAGGAGTGGCGCTGGAAGGGACTGCGTTAACAGGTGCATTCGGCAAGATAAGGTGAAACTGCAGTACTTCGTGTAGTTCGTGAGCCAGCCCTTGACGTGGGTGTGGGCGTAATGCGTTGATAGATACCCAGCAATCTGTGCCGAAGATATCACAGTCAGCATGTCGATTTACTACAGACTACCTTCACCACTTGCATAGTGTCCCCAGTCTCCTCCCTGGACAACTGCACTGCAGCATCAGTTTCTGTTCTACTCCCGAGGCGGGCTGACTCCACGTACCGTAGTCCTCGTATCCGAGGCTGAGCATTAGCTTGTTTGCTACCTAAACGGCCATTCATGTCAACCTTGTAGATCAGTTCGCGCTCGGTATCCTTACTTCAGCATATTGCTTCGAAGCAAACCCTTTCTTCTTCGGTGCCTCGGAAAATCCAAAGCCAGGCAGGCTCAGCGCAACGACATGGAAGCTCGCCTGATCCGGCTTGCCAGCAGTCAAGAGCGGTAGCAGCTTCCTGACCTCGAGGAAGTGCCCTGGCCCTATATACAGTAGTATGCCCTTCGTTAGTATTCCCCAAACTCGCGATGCCCAGCACGATACCTACATCCATGAATGAAGAGCAGCGGGACTGCGTTTTCGGTGACTTCGCTCTTCTTGTGCACATAATGCACATTCAGCGTCCCGAAGCCCTCAACCTCGAGATTGCGCGTAAACTGCGGCAGCGCGTTGATGCCCGCCTCCGCCTTGCGCCAGTCAAAGCCGTCCTTCCAGTACGCAGCTAAACGGCGGACGTCTGTAAGTGGCGCGCCGTACTCCCACCCAACCTCGTCAACTTCGTCCGGGAAACGTGTGAGCGCGAGCCGCTGTCGCAGCTGGTCGAGGTCCGCGTCCGAGACTGAAACCGTGAAAGGTTTCTCGATTGTGGCAGTGGTCATGCTGTAGGAGAGACTCCGGAGTTCAGCTACAATGCGCATTCATCGGGGTCCACCGGCGTGAGCATACCTGAAACGCTGTAATTCTTCCGAAATTCACAGTGAGTGTTCGGGGTGTGAGTACAAGAACGCTGGAGGACGTCAGGGTCCTTTATATACGAACGGGGCGCTCAGGCCGGTGCGGTTTCAAGAAGCCCCCAGCGGAGTCGCAGCGAGTGTGGTGTATTAGTAAGTGTTCCACATTCCAGGTCGACGCGAGAGCCTGAGGTCATCCGGTCGTCCGTTCGCTTCTAGATGTGAGATTCGTCAGAAGAACGGCGCGGCGCGCAATGCTGCATATACATCCACATATAGATACTCCTCCCATTCTCGGACATGTGAGTCGACTGTCTGATACTGCGGACAAGCAAATGGATCCAGCAACACGGCAAAATCCAACCGAACCGCTTGAGCTCCTACGCGCACGAGCCACTGCGATGCAGATCGGGTGCGTGACTTCAAGTACCTTGACATGTGCGCACTGTCTGCGAAGGTGGGATCGAGCTCGCGAGGTACTCGAGATAAGTATCAAGGACCCATGTCACATACTGCCTCTGGCTCGCTCGACTGTCCAAATTGATCTGTCATTGCCCAAAGTCCGAGTAGTTACGCAATGCGACCAGAGTCTAAGAAACCACACACCGGTCAGTCCGTCTATGATGCCAAAGAAATGAGGGTAGAATGCGCATAAGTAGGGTGGCGTGTGTAAGTCGTCTACGAAATGTGTAGTACAGATGCTTGCGATTCAGTTTGTGTATTCAAGAGGGGCCAGCGTCGTCAGTAACGTGAGTGCATGCGATGAGTCGAGGGTATCATGGGAGGGTATACAAGCTCAGCCTCAGAGTTCCTATAGGCGAGCGTGTCAGCGAAAGGTCACAAAGCGAAAAGATGATGTACGTACGGTCATGGTCAGGTTACCAGAGAGCAGCCCTGTCAATGGAGTTAGCTTGGGAACGGCAGTATAACATCCAAGACCACGTACTGTTCTCAAGAACACAACCGTCGGGGATATCAATGCGCTGGCCCTCGTTCGCAACGACTACCAATCGAAGTCAGTGTCCGTCCACAAGGTGCACGCAAGTCTTGCTCACCGATGACAGTTCCGCGGAGCGTGACATTACGCCCAAAGTACACATCGCCCGTAACCGTCAAGTGGTCGAGCTCGATGATCTTCGGGATCTTCTTGAACCGCTTCTGGAACTGCGCGATCTTCTTGAAGTGGTCTCCAAGCTTGATCACCGGCGTCGTCCCGAACATCCTGTTCGGGTTGATGACGAGCTGTCCGTGCTCGAGCGAGTAGATGTCGCTCTTGATGAGCAGCAGGTCCGAGCAGCTCTTCACGGGCAGGAAGCGGTTCCGCGGCACATTGATACCACGCGCGTTCTTGAAGTGGCGGATCGCCGCGCCTGCGGCGGTCTCGAGCTGCACGACGGACGCGCCGTCCTCGGTCACCTTCGGGTTGACGATGATCTCGAGCTCCATGCCCTCGTTCTCCATGACGCGCTTGAGCGCTGGGAGCCCCAGCATGAGGATCGGGTATATGCTATGCGATACGGCCAAACTCACCCTTGAGGTTGACCCACAGGTTGTTCGTGTTGAAGATCTTGAACTTACGGACCGACTTGAACTCCTCGGTGTGCTCAGAGGGGACCTGAGCAATTTCGAGGAGCTGGACGTTGCCCTCGTAGTCAATGAGGGTACCACCCTGCAAGGTAACACATTCAGCATCGGAAGCGCATATATGAATAGATGATAGTACCTTGACATCGGCCTTGGTCTTGTCAGTAACCTCCATGATGAACTCGGCGTTGGCGTCAACCATGTGCTGGAGAATCCGCTGGTCGACGACGGCACCCAAGTTGTCAGAGTTTGACACGAAGAGGTACTCCTTGCCCTCCGCCAGAAGCTGGTCGAGGACGCCAGAGTGCATCAACGCATTGTACAAATCACCGTGGCCAGGCGGGTACCACTTGGACTTGTTGTCCGTCGCGGACCCAGGGAGCGGGAGCAGCGTCTCCTTGTCGATGCGCGGGTAGCGCGACTGGTTGAAGGTGGTGATGCGCAGCTGCTGGTTGGCGTACTTCTTGATGATGCGGAGCGTGTCCTCATGGGTGTTGAATGACGTCATGAGGATGAGCGGCACGTCCACGCGGTGCGTCGTGTTTAGGTGCTCAATCTGGCGAACGGTGAGGTCGAGGAAGGTCATGTCGTCCTTGACCTCGAGCGCGCTCTTCGCACCGGTCATACCTACGTTCGCGTGATCAACATGGAGTTGTGAATAGATAACGCGTTCAGCACACACCCATAGAGGTACCGAGACCACCGTTGACCTTAAGCACGGCGAGCTTGTTGAGGGCATGCACGTCGCTCTTCGTGGGCAGGTCATCGTACGGAACAATCTGGTCCGCGGCGGGAGACTTGATACGGTCCCAGTCGCTGTCATTAAACCGGGGTAAGCGCGGAGTTGGGTCATATGGGTCCATTATATAGCACTTACAGCTCCTTGCTCTGGGCCTTCTCGGCGAGGTAGCGGGTGAACAGATAGAAGAAGGACTGCATCTCGGTATCGAAAGCCTGCCGAGCACATGATGAGCTCGGCCAAATGAATTGAGCAGTACACATCAAGGGAAACCGACCTTCTTGGTTTCGGGGTCGGAGACGGAGTTGACGAGCCTGTTGAGCTCATTGCGCATGTTCTTAGTCGCGACACCGGTGGTCGCGCTCTTGAAGTGCTGTTTGCGTTTAGATCGGAGTGAGCGGAATATGTCAGAGAATTGCCCCATGCTGGCGATTGCTACCATGGGTGGGATTGGGGGGAGGATGGCGGAGATGACGCTGCTTACGCGCGGAGGGGTGAATGGGAGTACTGACCATGGCAGACACGCCTCTTGTGCGAGGCGCCTTCTCGTGAAGCTGCGCGGTGAGGGCGGACATGGCGTGGTGGATGCCTGAACGGGTGAGTAGGACGATGGCTGCGAGACAGCAAGGGAGAGGCCAGTACTTGAGGAGGACGAGGAGAGGGAGTGTATTTAAGCGGGGATGGGGGACCGGTCGCTTGCGATTAATATTCTAGATTCGGTCTGCTAACTGACGACGCCAATCCGATCGCCCCTGCTTCTCCCCACGGCGCGCCCTCCCCGACGCCGTCTCACCCTCCCGCCCGTCCTGTTCATCCAGATGAACGGGCGGGTGGTCAGCGACCGTCTGTTCCCCACCAAACACCGCAAGTGTTGTTGTGCTTGACAGAGGGCCGGTCGATGATACAGGGCGCGGTTGCCCCTGGCCCTGGGTGCCGTCAATGGATGCAGTCGAGCTCCCTCTGTCGCTCTTCCCTGTCGGAAGCGACCGCTATAGCCGCATATCCAGGGCACAAACCGCAAAC
The DNA here is from genome assembly GCA_001895945.1 of Trametes pubescens. NCBI lineage: Eukaryota > Fungi > Basidiomycota > Agaricomycetes > Polyporales > Polyporaceae > Trametes > Trametes pubescens. The sequence goes on from MNAD01001499.1 coordinate 13,747, forward strand.
AACGTGTTATGTGTCAGCCACATGTCTTTGCACGAATGACACGGCGGACGTCGCGCACGCAAACAACGTGTGCAAGGCACCCGCCGGCAGTGCAGCCGAGCGCAGAACATATACCTTTCTCCGAACTGGGCGTGCTCTGCCCTTACCGACATTCGGAAGCCGCATAGAGGGTCAGAGGCGTTGGTAGGATTGAATGCGAAAGCGTAAAAAAAAGCGAGCATGGATGCAAGGTGCAAAGAATACCTCCACGCAACATCGTCCGCCCAAAGATTGCATAAACTTCGAAACCGAGCAAGTCCCGATGGGCGCCTACCGGCCCGCCGGGCGGTTTAGAGGCAAGTGCGGTGGCTGAGCATTTTCGGTCGGAGCTGCTATGCCATCAAACCTTGTTCTGTGAACTGTAAGCGTGCATCCACGCTGAATCTGCCGTGCAGGTCCCCGTCCCTCAAGCCCTCAAGACCATCCGACATGGGTCAGTGCTGCCCCTCCAATCTTTCGTTCCTGTGTCCCCAGCGCTGACCGGGTTGTTTTCCATGCTCCTCGTTCGCCAACTGCGCCAATTGCTGCCCGACCGCTTTTTCCGTCTACGGTGATTCTCTCAACATGCAGGTATATCCCGCTCCTCACGGCACAAACGCTCCGAAACGGGTGCCCAGCGCCCCCACTACCGCAAAAAGAGAAAGTTCGAGCTCGGCCGTCAGCCCGCCTCCACCAAGCTCGGCCCCAAGCGGATTCACACCGTCCGTGTCCGTGGCGGTAACCTCAAGTACCGTGCCCTCCGTCTCGATGGCGGCAACTTCGCGTGGGGCAGCGAGCATGTGACAAGGAAGACGAGGATTATCGGCGTCGTACGTATCTGTCTATTCCATCGAGCGGTCTCCGCCCGTTTTGCCGACTATCTATGTGCTCATGATGACTTCATCGCTAGGTCTACAACTCGTCTAACAACGAGCTTGTCCGGACGAACACCCTCGTCAAGGGTGCCATCATCCAGATCGACGCGGCCCCCTTCCGTCAGTGGTACGAGGCGCACGTACGTATACTTTTTTCAGCATAATGCCCTGGTGCTGAGACTAGTCCGTCTGTAGTACGCCCAGCCCGTGACCAAGCGTGGTGCGAAGAAGGATGCCACTGCGACCGAGGGCGAGGAGGCGAAGAAGCCCTCGAACCACGTGCAGCGTGTCCTCGATGAGCGGAAGAAGGGTACGTACCATCTGCAACCGTATCCACTACAACGCGCAGGTGCTCATGGTGTTGGTGCAGATGCCAAGGTGGACCCCCTCCTTGAGTCCCAGTTCGCCGCTGGTCGCTTGTATGCGTCCATCAGCAGCCGGCCTGGACAGTCCGGCCGTGCGGATGGTTACATTCTCGAGGGTCGGGAGCTGGAGGTGAGCAATCTCCGCATTGGGACGCCTCGGGGAGAGAGGCCGGGTACTAAACGATATGCGCCATTTCCAGTTCTACCTGAGGAAGATCAGGACGGGCAAGCAGAAGCACGCCCACGCGGCATAGGAGTGTCGCGTGATTGGACGCTTCTTGTTTGCTGACTGGCCTGGGAGCGGGAGAACGGAACGCAGGCTTACCACGATAACCTGGGTGTACACAAAATGCTGCTGTGATGTTGACGATGATGTACCCGCTCCCGTTTTCTGCCCTCTTTACTGTATGACGAGTATGTCTCACCCATGCGCCCCGCAATGCATGTCTGTTCCGCCCCGAGCGATGTTGTATTGTGTCGTGTGCATTGGCCCGGGTCTTGTGTGTATTGTCGTGGTGGCCACGGCCATGGCTGGTCGTGGCCTGAGCAAAGAAAGTGGCTTGTGATGTCAGACGCGGTGCGGCGGGAATAAAAGGGGGCGTCTAAGCCGCCGGAGGGAAATGCGAACTGAGACGGGCGTTCCGACCGCGTCGCGTGTGCTCCTCTCCCTCGCCCAACGCTCTCTTCCTCCTGTCATCATCCCACCCCTCCCTCCTCCCCCGCCTCTTCCTGTATATTTCTCCCTCGCATCGTCCGCGCGCACTCGCGTCCGGCCCCTGCCCCATACCATGCCCTCCGCGATGGCGGGCTCCAGCTCGTCCGTCCTCAAGGGTCAATGGCGTCCAACCAAGATCATGAACATGCGCGACCTTTCTCGCGACGATGACTTTCTCAGCCACCTCCTCGTCGAGAAGCTCGGCACAGGCGACGTGCCCCTCGTCGTCCACAAGATGGACCCCTCTAGACGGCTCCCAAAGACCGACGCTGAGCAGCTTCTCCAAATCGTGAGACGCGTGAGTGAACTTTCGCCCCCCGGCTCTCGCGCTCTCTGACCGCGCGTGCCATGTATCCTCCATTGCCCCCCCCACGCTCGCCTCGCGCAGTTGGTTTTCGCTAAGGGCCCCCCTCAAACTGCCATCCGCCAGGCTGTCGACGATCTGCTATCGTACGTCCCCCTGCCCCTTAATCTCCTCTGACTCCGCTCATCCCGCGTACTCAGTCTGACGGCCGTACGGTATTATATCAAATCGTATACCCAGAAGCAAATCAACGCCTTCGCCACGTAGGCTACACCCTCTTGTTCGCTTACGCCCGCCCGCTCACGTCCCTCTTAGTCACGCCTCCCGCTACTTCGAGCTCTACCTCCCGTCGGGCTCAATAGAGATCGCCCATACCTCTCGGTACTCGCACCACACCGGGAAGTCCGAGCTATGCATCCTCGCCACCCGCCCGCTTGCCCCAGGCACTGTCATCTCCGAGCTTAAAGGTTCCATGGCAGACCTAACCGACGAGGAAGACAAGGAACTCAAGGGTACAGATGCCGGCCAAGCAGACGGAGCAGGAATCCGCCGCGATTTCAGCGTCATCCATTCCAAGCAACTCAAGAAGAATCATCTATTCTTGGGGCCCGCCCGCTTTGTCAACGTATGTGCTTTCTACGCGAGCTCGACTCCCGCCACACCCCGCTACCGCGTGCGCTAACCGTGCAATGTTCCCGCATCCAGCACGACTGCGACCACAACGTCGAACTTTTTCGCGAAGGCCGGTACATCACGTTCCGGGTGATCAAGCACATCGGAGTTGGCGAAGAAGTCACCGCGCACTATGGCGACGGCTACTGTGAGTGCTTCTTGCTGTGCGCTTCCATCGCCTCTTCCTGCTCTAACGCTGTGCATGCCGCTGCCCGCAGTCGGCCGCAACAACCGTCATTGCCTGTGCGAGTCGTGCGAGAAGAAAGGGCGAGGCGGGTACGCACCGCACAATGACGATGAAGTATCGGATTCCGGCTCATCCCCTGGTGGCGCTGATTCGGACGGTGGCGAGTCGGACTGGACCACGGATCGCGAAGATGCGGCACCGCAGGCCGCGGTCAACGTCAACGTCAACGAGCGCCGCACACGCCGTGGCGTATATGCGGTCCTCCCGGACGAGGAACAAGGGACTGACGCCGAGCTTGAGGCTGACCCAGTGCTCGATCTCCCCTCCGACCTCACTGACCTTCCGCTCTCGAGTGCCTCCGGCGCGGCTGGGCCCTCGAAACTCACGGGGCTTCTGACGCCGGATACCGAAACCTTGCCGGCAGAAAGCTGCCCACCCTCGGCGGCTTCAACGCCACGTAAGGCGACACCTGCTCCCTCCTTCGTGATCTCGACGCGCGCCCAGAAGGCGCGTGCGGCGTCCGAGCTCGAGAGCATCAGCGCCAGCCTCAGCCTCAAGGGCAAGGGTAAAGCCCCCGCGACCACTTCGCGCTCCGCGTCGGCGGCTCGGCAGCTTGAAACACCGCCCCTTACCTCCGACAACGGATCCGTTGCGGAGGAGCAGACGCGGCGTTCGTCCTCGCGCCTGCGCACGCGGGGCGATGTCGCATCGTCGGCGTCGCGCCTCAGCACACCGATGGTGGATGTGAAAGGGAAGGCGTCTGCGCACAGCTCGGTCGCGGACGTAGCGGACCTGAAGGGCAAGGGTCGGGAAGACCCGGAGCTGGAGGGGCGGACGTTGCGGAGACGGGCCTTCGCGCCTCCTGCTGCTCTCGAGGCTCAAAGCGCGTCCGCGAAGAAGCCGGGAGATGGCCCCCGTGGGGTGGACGGAAGGCCGCTGCCCACGTGCGTCACTTGCAAAAACGTCCTGCCTGTGATCTCGGTGGACCACCAGGTCGTGTGGGGTTTGGCGTTGGGACGGACGGGCAAGAGGGGGCGACCGCGGAAGAATGCCAACATAGATTGCCCCAGGTATGCAAACTAGCCTTGAACTTGATATCACTTACCGACATTGGCGTGCAGGTGTATGCGTCACTTCGCCATCTATGCGGTGAAATGGCCGTCGCGCCTGCCCACCGACGGCACTCCTGCCTTCCTCCCCACCCCTCGAGACAACAGGAGCATGACCCCTGCTTACGCCTCAACGGCGCGAGTTTCCCATGCGGCCCTCGCAACGCTCAACCACAAGCTCTCGCACGCCGCCTCAGGCTCCCGTTCCGCCTCCGCCTCCGTCTCACACAACCCGCACAAACGGCAACGCACGGTCGAGGAAGAGCCCGAGGCACCTCCTTTGAAGCGGCAGAAACTGCAGAGCGTGAAGAAGCAGCGCGGGCGCCCGCCGAAGAACAAGGTCGGCATGTCGTCGAAGGCAAAGGAGCTGCTCGGCGTGAACGAGCGCCGCAGCGAGCGCACGCGGCGCCCGAGCCTCAAGCTGCGCGAGAGCGAGCCGCCACCGAAGATCAAACCTACGCCCGACACGCCGTCGTCGTCTTCGAAAGCCCCTGTCTCCTCTTCGTCGACGTCTTCTGCTGCTTCTGCGGGCACCGACTCTTATTTGCTCTCCACCGGGGTGCAAGGAGACGGCGCGGGCGCACAAGGAGAAGGGAGCTTACCTGCTCCGCCCGGGACTCCCGTAGTCGTCAAGAAGGAGGTGGTGAAGCTCCCAACGCCGAAGTCGCTCGCCGTCGCGGCTCAACCTCGCGAGGCGAACGGCCGGTTTGGCAAGAAGGAATCCACCAACGGCCGGTACATGCGCAAGAACTTCCAGTTCACGCCCGGTGGTCGCCGCCTCGCGCGAGGAAGAAAGCCGAAGCCCGTCCCAAAGCTGCCCACGGGCACTGTGGTGAAGGTCGAGCAAGATAGCTCCGCAGCACAGGCCCTCCAGGCGCCTTCGTCCCCTTCGCAGAAGCGCACTCATGACGATGGAGAGAGCACAGAGGACGAACGGGCGAAGCGGCAGCGGCTGGTTGAAGCGGTAGAAGTGCGAGTGGAGGTGAAGATTGAGGGCGAGGAGGCTGACCTCTCAGGGGCGTCGCTGGAGGACGATGCCTCGCAGGACGAGGATGAGCAGTTTTTTCGGAGGCCCCGCATGACGGTCACTAAAAGTGGCATGGGTTTCCTCTCTCGCCCCAATCCCCTCAACTTCGCACGCCGTAAGTGGACTTCGGTTCCTCCCGAAGATCCACCTGAGATACCGGCGGCGACAAGCTCCTACGGCCCCCATTCGTCGACGGACGATGACGCGGATCTGCCAGTGACGCCCCAGGATGATGTAGAATCGCAGCCCGTCGTCGCGGTGGACGAGGGCGAGCTCTCGGACGAGTACGATGACTACGACGACTATGAGGACGATGACAGGTCGGACGGCACCCCGGAGCGTGTCACCTATCGGCCCGCGCTGAGCATGGGCATGGGCAGGAAACCGGGGGCGTTCGCAGGGCCCATGACATTCAAACCTAGTCCGTTCAATCTGGCGCGGCGGCGGTGGGGCCCCAGCCCCAGCGCAGCGGCGACCCCTGGGCCGGACGAGGCCCCGTATCCTGCCGATCTCCTCAACGCGCCTTCGGGATCCTCGCTCTCAAGCTTCACAGATCTATTTGAGGCGGACGGGGAGGACCCTGATGATGCGCCCGCAGAACGCGTGAGCGAGGCTGCTGCTCCAGGAAGCGTCGATCCCGATGTATCTTCCGAAGAGGTGAGCTCGCGGGCTCTGCTTTCGCCCCAGGCGCTAGCTTAGCTAACCACTACGCTCCCCGCCTCCCGCAGGAGGGCTTCCGCGGTCCCAGCATCCTCTCCATCTTCAAGCCCGGCCGCCGCTCGTCCTCGTCCTCCACATCGACCGCGCTCGTCGACCTCACCGACGACTCGGAGCAGATGGTCGAACGCCTCGTCGCGGTGTCGCCAAACCCTCCAACGTCCTCCTCCAGCTCCGACTCGCGCCCGACCACGGCCAGTTCCGTGCCCCTCCTCCCCGCCCTCCCGTCCCCACAGAAGTCTCCCGGCATGGCCTGGAAACAGACCGTGCTGCTCCCGATGAACGTCCCCTTCCTGCACAGCTCGCACGCAACCGCGACCGTGACGCTCACCGCCGACATCTCGCCAGCGCCCACGAAGCTTATGCGCGCAGGCTGGGGCGACAGCGGCAGCTCTGACGAGACGGACTACTAGCTAGTAAGATACCACACCCCCTCCGCTGCGCGAGGGCCTGCCTCTGCTCTGTTTGACTTGTTAACACCTGACAATGCTGCGTCGGACACACCACAAACGATGGGTCGCGCTTTCTTATTGCTCCTTATTGTACTGTTATATCTGCGCCGTGTTATGTCGTGCTCGTTGCTGCTGCTGCCGTCACTTACCACTGTTAGCATACCCCCCTTGCGACTGTATATACGTGTATGTAATTGTGCTCGAGGCTCTGCCCGGGCGGTTTAATGGCGATCGTTCAGCGTTGGCGTGGCTTTTAATTTTGCTTTGCCCGCGCTCGTAGATGAGAAAAATGATGAATGGTTATGGGTGGTGTAATATCGATACATCTGCTACTTTGAACGTCTAGTGTCTACTGCTGCCCGTCAGGTTTCAATGAACTACGTCCCGCGCGCAAGATCTCGTCCGTCGACAAGAGGTTGACCGCGATGACCGAGCTGTATGGACATGGTTAGTCAGCGAATACCTAGTCTTGAACAAGTAGCACGCACCATGAGTGGAGCATCTGCCTCTTTACGCGGTAATTGTCCCAAACTCCTTGTACGGTAGGGTCGAAGGGCTCTCCAGACTCGAGATCAATACCGACGGCGTTGCCCTCAGCCTGCTCATCCTGGAGCGCGACCACCACATCCTGCACGTCGAACCCGCCGTTCGCCGCCAGCGTCTTGGGGATAATCAACAACGCCTCCGCGAACGCGCTCACGCCCATCTTCGCGCGGCCCTTCGCGGCGGTCTTCACCGCGCCCGTGAGGTGCGCCGCGCACGCGACCTCGAATGCGCCAGCCCCGGGGATAAGCGCCTCGTCCTCGATCGCGTTCTTGACCGCGCGCAGGCCGTCGCGCAGCGCGTCCTGCGTCTGCTGGATCGTGTGCGGGTTCGGGCCCTTGATGAGGAGCGTGACGCCCTTGGGCTCCTTGACGTCCTCGATGAACGTGAACTTCTCCTCGCCGAGCGTGTGCTCGTATACGAGGCCTGCCCACCCGAGCACGTCGGGCGTGAGGTCGTCGACCGAGTTCTGCGCGACGCCGCCGCAGATGAGCTGCAGGCTGAAAAAGATACATCAGTCTCCAAGTGTAGCGATGTATGCGCGCGAGATGAGGGCGTACCGCTCCATGTTGCGGCGCTTGGCGCGGCGGAGGGCGAAGATGCCGTGCTTGGCGAGGATGTCGAGACTGAGGGGGTCGATGCCCTTTTGGTTGATGATCACGAAGTTCTTCTTGCGCTCGTTGCTCCCGACGGCCTGGTCGCACACGAGGTTCTTGAGCTCGACGATCTTCTTCACCTTCTGGTCCGTGAAGCGCCGCTCGGACTCGACGAGCTTCTCGCGTTGCTCCGCGGACGAGTAGAAGAAGCCCGAGTTGACCTCACTAGCGCGTCGTCAGCAACAGGCTAACCGAGATGCAAAGCAGAGACGCGCTCACGTTTTCTCGTACTCGAGAGAGACGTTCAGGGTCAGGATGAACGCGTTCTCGACGCGCTTCGGCATGTCTGGGTGCCTTGCGCCGTGGTCGAGGACGAGACCGCGCACGAGCTGCGTTTCTGACGCTGTCCTGTGCTGCATCTTCATGATCTCAATCATATGAAGATCGATGGGCTCGCGGAACTGGTCAGGCGCATCTGCAGAAGTGGATTAGCTATTTGGTCGAGGACACATGAGGTGGACGCGTACTTGTTGCAGGGGCAGGGGGGCGGATGGTGAGGACAGCATCGACAACATCTGCTGCGAGCTGTTTTGCGAGTGCGGAGTTGACCTTGGTGGCAAGAGAGGTGTACGCGACGTTGATGAGGGTCGCGCGGTCAAGCTTGACTGGCCTCTTGAACGTATCAAGGAACTGCGTGGCTCTGGGGTAAGTAGTCGTGTCGCCTAGCATTTTAAGGGTGTACGCACTGCAAGGGCCTCCTTCTTTGCGATGTCAAAGCCTTGGCCGATCACGGTAGGATGGACACCCTCGGAGATGTAGCGATCGGCTTGCTTGAGGAGCTCACCGACCAGGAGCACGACGGAGGTGGTTCCGTCACCGACCTGATCGTCTTGGGCAACTGCAGTACGTGCAATCATGGCGGCAGTAGGATTTTGGATCTGCATCTCGGAGAGAAGGACTTTGCCGTCCTTGGTCATTTTGATTTGACCTGAGCCATCGACGAGCATCTTCAAGGTTCCCCTCGGGCCTATAAGGAATGAGTACAGAGACCATTTACAGAGACATGTACACGCACCGAGGTTTCCCTTTACCACAGCAGCAAGACCCATCGCTCCGGTAGTGTTAACCTACAGGCCGTCCGAGTAAGTCAACAGGTACACAGAGAAGGAAGTTTGCTGACCTGGAGCGCGGCGGCCCTCCTGACGCTCTCTGCCTTGGGGTTGATGAGCTCGATGCTGGACGACATGGTGAGGCGAAGGGAAGTGGATTAGCAGGACGCGTCCGACTCGAGCACTTCCATCGCTCCAGAAACTCGCAGACGCGCCTTCACCGGCGTCTAACGCGTGTCTTACATAACGTTCCCCATTGGGAAATTCTCTGTGTCGTCCTGAGTGAGCGCCAGAGCGGCGCGTGGCAGGACATCGTCTTAACCTCGAACTCTCACCGCTGTTAAAGAACGGTGTCTATTAACAAGCGGCAGGCTGTGAGAGACGTGAGATGTACCTCCATCATTTGCAACAAGCCACCTCGGCACAAAGGCAGCGAGCCACCAACTGTTGCGTCGAGTGAGCAAGCTGGCCGTTGCAGCTGCTCACTGTCGTCCATGTCTCATGTTGGTGCGGCGCATTCTTTTGTCCTGAGATTCTCGCTCATACTTTGTAGGCCATTTTTCAGGTCTGTTTTTGACGGTGCAGCTTGTAACGAAGGCTCTCCCATGTCTTTCAGTACCCACTCTGCATGATGCTTCTCCTTACGCTACACAGTGCGACCGGCTCTCGGCGACGTGCTCGGCGACTCGCTCGGCGACTCACTTTGCGACATCCCTTCTGGAAACGACCTGGGCCCGCTAGATACTTGTTGCTGCTGAGCTCATCTCATGGTGGTCATCCCATGATCCACCCCATTTCTACAAGTATCACTCCCAGTAGTGTGCTCGGGAGAGCGACCAGGTCGGTCGCGTAACGCCAGGCTGCCTACCGGCCACAGATGGCTACTTGCAGCCGACCACGTCAGGCTTGGCTTTCACGCTCGAAACCGCCTCAACAGCGTGCCCCAGATATCAACAACGTTGACCCGGGCATCAATGCGAACACCGTGTGCTTACACTACGTACTACCTACCGCGCCCTTCAACACTTGCTGCGGACGCTGCACAGCTGCATAACCTTTCTGGGACCGGTTTGACTACGTTCCTCCAGGTACGACTCGCTTCCGAGCGCAATAGCTCCTTTTCTGGGGCTCACGGCCTAGTTTCTGATGGCGCCTAGCAGCGTCCCAACCATGTCTCGGACGCAAGTACGCATCACAGAGCTTGGTTGCACCAATCCTTGACCAATCCCTCGCAATGCCCCGCAAATCCTTCTATTCCCGTGGAAACGCCCCCTTGGATTCCCGGCCCCGAACCTTTCCTTGGGACGACCGCCATCACCCGCATGCGCGAACGTTTCTCCCTGGCAGGGCACCCATTCATCACCGTTTTGTCCTTGCCGATCCTGCATATTTAATGTCCTCCTGCTCCATCGTTTTCAGCACAAGTCATTCTCGTCTTGCCCCCCTCGCCGCCACCCGTTCACCCCACTTCACGACTATCCACCATGAGCAACACGACCGCCCCCGCCCCCGCTCCTGAAGTCCGCAAGGACCGCTTCCGTGTCGTCGGCCTCATGGCCAAGAGGGCTGACCTGACGGACGAAGAGTTCTTCACGTACTGGCGCGAGAAGAACGGCCCGCTCTTCGCGTCCCTCGAGATCGTGAAGAAGAACATCCTCAAGTACGAGCAGGTATGCACACCCCCTCCCATCCTCTCTTTGCTCTTCGCCTGACTCACCGTTCTTTTCAACAGCACCACTACAACAGCGCGTTCGAGGCTGGCATCTCCGCGCAAGGGTACGCCCTCCCCGGGGATTACCGCGGCATCGCGGTCTTCGAGGGCGAGTCGTACGAGAAGATCCTGGAGGTCTTCCTCAGCGACGAGTACAAGCGTCTCGCGTACGACGACGAGACGAACTATATCGACCGCAGCAAGAGCGTATTCCTCCCCGGATCCCTGACCACCTTTGTAGACCGCTCCAACTAGATGGTAAGTTGTTGCATTCCATGCGCGCCGAGTAACACATGCTGACGGAGTGGCTTGGATCAGTAACAACACTTTCCCTGGTCTGTCGTCGTAGTAATACAGTGTGTAGCACGGCGTGCAGTCTCGTAAACAACTGAAACAATTCCATGTTCGTTAGCAAACACTCTGAATGCATGCTTCATCTCTACTGAGTGCGCTTGCTTCGGGACTCCGTGAGGCTGTAAGATACCCTCGTAATTGTCCATTGACCTTTGCGTTCCACGCTCTTCCTCACTCGAGCAGGCCAGTGCACATCTATCGCCAGCCGGAGGGAGACAACACAGTGCTCGCACTCGGTTCGCTCGATATTGTCGAATTGATATTTGTCTACACGTGGACCAATTTCGGAATGGTAAACGTGTTGTAAATATATGGGCGTAGCTATCCTCCAACTTTGTTCACCCTTCTCTGCAGAGATCCTTCGCTCGTAACATCTAAGCCGTACCGATTCTACGTATGCCAGCATCCCAGTATGTTCAGAGACTTTAGATCCCTTTCTGTGCTAGCAACATATCTGATTAGATTATACAGGCAGCGCTGTTCAGCTTGACACCCGCGATCTTCCCCGACTCGTGGTGAATTTCCACCGACATGACCCTAGTATCACTGGCACGCAGGCCAGAGTCAGACAATCGCTCAGGCTGCTCCAACTGAGCCCCTCACGTCTTATACGCTACGTTCATCTGATGCTGGCCAAGAAGCAGGCCCTCAACCACGCAATCCGGTTTCTCGCTGCCATGAACGACGAACGTGGATGATCACTGCGATGGCCCACCGGGTGTCCTGGCCACAAATTTCCCAGCATCCACTCGCGTGCCTTGATGTACTGAAGAAGCCAGGCTTTCAGGAGTCACGACTAATCACTGGAGGCCCCAGCTGACACTCTGCCTGGGCACCTTCAACCTAGTTAAGCACCACTCCACAAGGCCATCCGACAGGCGTTGGACTTCTCCGTACGCTGGGAATAACAAGTACGACGAATCCTCTCGAGGAAGGGCGACGACCAAGTTCTCCTCTGATGCGACTCCCGGCCCCATGAGGTGCGGGGTCTACTGACCTACCGCTCGTGCCCGCCTTTTTCAAGTTCGCTTCAATCATTCGCATGGAGGCATGTCATCGGATTCATCAGGCGCTTTCTCACTCTCTCACCCACAGCTTTGACGATGGGTCGACTCGGTCCCCCTGGCGCGATATATAAGGCCCAATGAGAGGTTATGCGCATCGCCGTGAACCTCCTCCAGTTGACCATACTCCAAATTCTGCAGTCAACATGAAGCTCTGTGCGACAGCCTTCGGTGTGGTGGTGGCGCTCGTCGGCGGTGCCATATCCCAAGATCCTACTATCCCTGCCGTGCCAACCGGGACTCCTATTCCAGGGGACTACAACGGCCCATACAGACCACAGGTCCACTTTACACCTCCTCAGGTACGCGATTCCATTTCATATCGGATACACGAGACTGATCTGGCGCGGCAGCACTTCATGAACGATCCGAATGGCATGTTCTTGGACGGCAACGGGACTTACCACTTGTACTATCAGTGTAAGCTCGTTTATCCAATGGAGGATATCTCCTCATCTGACGCGTTTCAAAGACAATCCCACGGCGACTGTTGCAGGGAACCAGCATTGGGGCCACGCCACGAGCAGGGACCTCTACCACTGGATCAACCAGCCTATCGCGATTTTTCCACCAACCAGCGACTCAGGAGTCTTCAGCGGGTCTGCTGTTGTCGACGTCAACAATACATCCGGCTTTTTCCCCGACCAGGACAACGGCGTCGTCGCGATCTATACACTGAACACTCCCACGGCGCAGGTTCAGGAGATTTCCTACTCTTTCGACGGAGGGTTCACCTTCACCGCTTTCGCTGGAAACCCGGTCATCGACGTCGGGTAGACGCAGTTTCGCGACCCGAAGGTCATCTGGTACGAGGACCACTGGGTCATGGTCGTCGCCTTCTCCCAGGAGTTCACAGTTGCCATATAAACGTCTCCGGATCTCAAGACCTGGTCTCATGCGTCGAACTTCACCCATCGCGGCCTCCTCGGCCTCCAGTACGAATGCCCCAATCTGGTGAAGATACCCGTTGAGGGCAGTGACGACGTCATGTACGTCCTCACCATCAGTATCAACCCTGGCGCGCCGCTCGGTGGGTCTATCACCGAGTACTTCCCGGGCACGTTCAACGGCGCGCACTTCACCGCCGTCGACGAAGCCGCGCGCATCCCCGACTTCGCGAAGGACAACTATGCAGGGCAGTTCTTCTACGGCACTCTAGACGGCGAAGATGCAGTGTCCATCGCGTGGGCGTCTAACTGGCAGGAAGGCTGGCGTAGTGCGATGTCGCTCCCGCGCCGCAACCGCCTCGAAAACGTCACGCGCGTCGGTTGGGATCTCATCTCCCTCCCGTACGACCTGCGTCCTGTGCTCGGGCAGCAGCTCGCCTCGCGCACCGACCTTGTGGACAGCACGCTGGAGGTGGACTACAGCGGAGTCGCGAGCAACGCGATCTATTTCGAGGCGAACGTGACGGGACTTGCGGGCGTGGGCAGCGCGTCGACGCTCAACTTCACGATCCGGAATCCCGAGGCGGGGGAATCGGTGCGCGGCGGGTACTTCTTTGGAGACCAGTTCTTCGTCGACCGCGGCGGCGTGCGGGGCTTCGACAACCCGTTCTTTACGGACAAGTTCTCGACGTTGTCCCTCTTGCGCCCGGATGGTACATGGACGTTGTCGGGCGTGGTCGACCGAAGTATGCTCGAGGTGTTTGTAGATCGTGGCACGACAAGCGCGACGGCATTGTTCTTCCCGACGCAGCCGCTCACGGTGTTGACGCTGTCCACCGCGCAGCTCCCTGACAGCGTGTCCGTCAGCGTAGCGGTATACGCTTTGGAGAGCGGGTGGAAGGGGAGCGAGAACGGGGAGGGTATTGTTGTGGGCAACGTCACGACGACTGCCGTGTGAGTAACGTTTCGAACGTCTACTTAGGTCGCCGCTATGTTTGCGCTATGTACACCTCAACACAAGAAGCAAGTTAGCGCTAAACATTCCCGTCCGGACGATCCGGCCGATGAGTTGTCATCTTACCCGGATGTTGCTCTGTCAGAAGTCTAGAACAGTTCTTGCTTCTCGTGCTTGGCACCTACGTACTACGCCTGATCGCGTCTTGCGATTTTGCTCCCGGAACGACGCTGCGGCCATCCTGATTTCCCACCCAATATCGATGTCGCGCGCTCGCGCTCGGCTCTCGGCAACTATCCACGCTCTATCCTCTCTGCTATCGGCCGTTGTTCTCGCATGTGGTATGTCTTCGGCTCTCCTGCGCTTCCTGGGGCTAGAAGGCAACGGCTTCGCTGGGACTACGATGCCGTTCAGCTCGACCCCTCACCTAGGCCTCATGACCCGCCTGGATGCTATCTAGTCTCTCCCAAATTGGCCTTCTCCCGCGACGCGTACGGCGCATGCATCTTTATCGTCGTGGTATTTCACCAAACCCGTCTCGTAAACAGCCCAGAGACTCAGAGACTCAGGCGTCTTTGAGTCTGACTCCTAGGATACACAAAGACCTAGACTCGGTGACGCCGGGTGTTCTGGTCCCGAACGTCCATTACAGCACATACGTTGCAACAGCCCTACACACGATGTCAGCTGCCATCACAGTGGAACCGCGCCCCTGCAGGAACGCCCTTAAGCGTGTGTTTGTCGTCATCACTCAACATGGCAATCACCTGGGCACACCTGGGATGTTCTTCTCGGAAAGCGTCCACACTCCTGCCTGTCCTGGACAGGTCCTGGGTATTTAACGCCTCGATCTCTATCGTGATCCTTACCACTATCCACAATCATGAGCGACGCACCATCCAACGCCGCCACTTCTTCTCCCGCACCCGAGGCCCGCAAGGACCGCTACCGCGTCTCCAGTCTTCTCGTCAAGAAGACTGGCATGACGGACGAGGAGTTCTTCACCTATTGGCGCGACGTACACGGCCCCCTCTTCGCGGGTCTCGAGATCGTGAAGAAGAACCTCATCAAGTACGAGCAGGTAAGAGGCCCCGATGCCTGCATCACGAAGCACTGTCCCTACGCTCACCTCTGCTGTAGGTGCACTACAATAACGCTTTCGAGAAGGGCGTCCTAGCCAACGGCTACGCCGTCCCAGATTTCCACGGGATCGCTGTGTTCGAGGCAGAGTCCTTCGAGAAGATCCTCGAGATCTTCGATAGCGAAGAGTACAAGTGCACGGTCTTCTTGGACGAGGACAAATTCATCGAGCGCAGCAAGTGCGTGTTCTGCCCCGGCTCCCTGGTCCCATACATAGGCTAGCCTCAATACATGGTGAGCGGCTCACGTTTACATCCGTCTCATGCCGAGTAACTTAGACGACTCACTAGCAGAAGGTGTTGTCACAGCTCTCACAGCACGTCCATGGACGGTTCGAACATTACGTACCATCACATCTGAACAGCACGAAGGTATTGCAGGCGATCTTGTTGTAAGATTCGAGTATGAACGGTTTCAGCATTGGCACGTACCATCACAATACGAAGGCGTCGTCTCATCTATATATTCACCCCATACACAATGTATATTCGACGATGACTTGCGGGGGTGCTAGCACGAGTTTGGCTTCTTGCCCCGGCATGCCGGACAATACACCTTGACGTTCGTCGATAGTCACTATTCACAGTCGTTGGTCCCAACATGCGAAAGATTTCTAGACACGCTAACGAGACTGGTGTTCAGAGCAGAGACTGGTGTTCAGAGCAGAGACTGGTGTTCAGAGCAGAAATACAAGGCAAAGCTGTATCCTACAACTGTCACACTGCGAAGCCCACATGGCCTATCTTCGAACATGGTCTTTGCCTAAGCGTGGTCATACCAGCAATAGTAGTCGTCAGATTTGATTCTGTCACACAATTACGAGGCGAACCCACCTATAGCTTGTCGATGATCGTGGCGAAAGGACCCGCCAGTATCTGCGCGTTCTCGTGGTCGAAGAAGTTGAGCTCATCTGGGACGACGACACGAAGGTACTCCTCATCCTGGAAGATCTCGAAGATCTTGTCCAGCGACGTCGCCTCGAATATCGCGATCCCACGGAAGCGCGTCTTTGACTTCGCCAGGGTCTGTGCAGCAATAATACCCTCGTAGTTGGTGTCGAGGTGGAACTGCCGATATGTCAGTATATTTGTCAACTTCTGTCGTCAACACATCGCTACACTCACTTGCTCGTATTTGAGCAGGTTACGCTGGGCGATAGCAATGGAGGAGAAGACCTTGGCATGGACGTCGAGCCAGTATCGGTCAAACTCCTCGAACGAAAGCCCGGGCTTGGGCGCCATTAACACCGCAAGACGGACGCGGTCGGTGCGGAGAGCGGGAGTCGCGGAAGGTGTTTCTGAATTAACGCCGCCCATGACGACTCCAAAGCAGTGGGGTAGGAGAATTGGGCGGTATGTGGCTAGCTTGCGGCGAGTGTTAGGTGTCTGGTGCTGGCACAACATTCACAGCGGGATTTATACGTGTGCAGTCTGGCCATGTGGGCGGCGGCGGAGGTAGGAACCTGGGTTTTCATGAGACGGCTCGAGCGTGGAATTCAGATGACCAACCGTACGGTTCAGAAGCCGGGGTGAATGCGTCGCTGTCGGGATCTCGCCTGCAAGACCTCCCGGTTAGCCGCCGTTTGCTCGTAAGGGCGCTCAACTGCAAGCGCATCACGGCGCGAAAAGACACCACGACTCGCTCGCTATTGCGAATGTGGTAGTGCGGCCTCTTTATCGAGGTCCGATTCCAGAGCAGAAGGTCGCGTAGAAATCCCGGGACTGAATGGTCTGAAATAGAAGATTATAAACGTCTGGGCGGTCGACGGTATTGGCAAGAGGGTATCGAAAGAACAGTTTTAGAAAGCACCGGTAGAAGATGCGCACTCCTTCCGTGATATTGCCACGGAGGCCGCCTGCGTATTCACAGTCAGCCTGGGAAGGGTCGAGTGGTGATGAGAAGGCTCGCACCTTAGCGGCATGACTGTCGAAGACACATCAAGTGTTCTAGGGCAGTTTTTCATGCGTTCAGCGGAGCAGATGCAAGTCCGCTGGAACTCGCCAGTCGACATGCTAAGTAAGAACGGACACCATATCGCGCGGCCAAAGAAGTCAACTAGCGGCAAGCTCGTGATCCTCGGCCTATGATTGGGCTTCCTTAATTCACGCATGCGGGACAGCCTCACAGCATCGCTGCCCTCGGAAATCTGTGGGGGAGGAAAAACGTCAGAATCCTCAAAACGCTTGAGCTTGACGAACACAGTACCTAAACAACCGGTTAATGTGACGTAACGTCTTCGTCGAACCCCGTCTGGCAGGTTCGCGGCGTACCTGAAAATTCCTTCATAACGGTATCGTACAACAGTGCGTGGTATAGAACTTGTGAGATAGGGATACAGTTCGTGGGGATACTTCTCTGGATGGGAAGCGTCCGTCAGAACGCCGATGCGAAAACTCTCCGACGCGTGGTACGGCGAACTCCTCGCCAATCGCCTTTTAGATCCCTGCGGCGCCTCGAGCACAAGGCGGCAGTGATCAGCTGCTGGAGGTCCATGCCGCCATGACTTCGTCCAGGGAGCTCACGGTCCAGCCCGAGCCCATAGCGGTGGTCATCTGCGTCCCCGTCGCGTGTGCAACTTCCTTGATTCCGAGTTCCAGCGCTGCCGCGTTTGCAGTGCCGGCGGGCGGGGGGCTGCCGAGGCACTCCTGGCGGGCCTTCTGCGCAAGACCGTTGAGCAGGGTCAGAAGCGTCGACGTAGGAACGCTATTCCGCTCCAGATACCACGACAGCTCGCGCGATGCCGCCCACTCTGCAGATCCCTCCGGGAAAGAGGGCACCCCGTCCCCTCGCGCATAGCGGGCCAAAAGCTGCTTGAAAAGCTCCGTATCTCGGTAGGTGTCCAGGACCCTGTCGAGTTCTTGCAGCGCGCCAGAGAGCGTGGTGTCCCTTACGAGAGGCGGCCGTGGGTTGTTCTCCGTTCGCCCGCTGAACTTCCGATCGTAGATTTTGCTGTAAAAGTCACCGGCGAAGCGGAGGTCTTGCAGCCTTAACGAGAAGTAGGCCGACCTGGGGGACATTACGCGGAAGTGGAAGGCCGTCAGGAGCGACTGCAGTGTCTGTGACTTGTCCTGGAGCATGCAGTCTAGCAACACTGCGTGGCAGTAGGACTGGAAGAGACGTTCTTGCTTTGTCTCCCCATCGTCTCCACAGAGTCGATCCGCGAAAGCAAGGAAGAGGGGGTCGTTCGAGGACGACGCGATGAAGTCGTGCAGGTCGGCCGCTGGGTGTGACTTGATGTCCGAAGCATGCGGAAAATCGAGGGTGGCTGCATCTCCGGTGCCTGAACCGGAGCGCACGAAGAGGCTTCGACTGCCTTTGGGGTCCTCCATGTATGTCAAGAAGGCGGTTCGACGCTTCACGAAGAGCGTCTGGCTCCGCAACAAGGATTCTCGATGGCGCGCGAAGTTGGCGATGTCCAGGTAGAACGGCCAGTACCGGGGGGTGTCCACCCTGATCGAGAGCACCCTGTCAATCTCCGGAACAAGGGTGGGAGCAATCAGCTGCGCAGTGCCGATTTGGTTTGTGTCTTTGACCTTAACCTTGATAGGGAGGTAGACGATCTCTTTCGAGTCGACATCCCGAGCTACGAGACACCGCGGCTCCATCGCCAAGACCCACAGGTGCCGGTACGCTTGTAGATACGCCTTGTTGTCGGCCGGATTCTGGGGAAAGCGAGGGTAGAAAGCCGCAACGAGACATGCGATGGACGCATCGGAGGTCCCAAGCGTGTAGCGACCGCCGCCAAGGAAGAGGAGACCGATGGAAATGCTCGTGGCGGTAAAGCAACCGTATCGCACGTTAGCGTTGTGTACACCATACGCGTAGCGGAGTCGCCGCAGACAGTTGACTTCGCCGCTGCCAGTCATGACCATGCCAACAGCGAGCGAGATCAGGTTGAGGCCTTCGCGCAAGGCAGATCGTTTGATGCGATGGTCATACGCCATCCCTATAGAGGTGCAAGTGTGAGACGAGAATAACGCTACACCCAAGGGACGTACCGCTTGCAAAAGCCACCTGGCTGAACATATCCCAATACTGCAGCAGAAGCCAGTACGCCTCCTCCCTTGCGCTCCCGGCATACTTCAAGCCAATCGCGAAGCATGAACCCGCGAGAATGTTGTAGTACGCGAGCTCGTACGCGTCGTCCACCCGCTTCCCGCGGAAGCGCGAGTCCATGGCCATCACGACGACGCGCGGCAGTTGTGCCATGAGCCACGCCTTCGTCGGCGTAATCTTCTCCCACATGATCATCGCGCGTGCCATCGCGCGCACGGTCAGGAAGTTTGGCTGGATCGAGTTTAGGCCCTCCAGCGTGGTCGGGATCGCCAAGATGTCCGCCACGTCCTGGCGCTCCGTGCGCAGGTACATCAGACCGAGCGCGACCGTTGCGGCCGGGGACGTAATGTTGACATCGAACGTCGGTCGGCGAGGCTTGCCGTTCTCGACCAGGCGCGGCTCGCCATGGATCAGGAGGCGGAGACGGTTCTGGATGACGAGGTCTGCCGGGGTCGACGTGCCCTTGCCCAGGAGGACCATGCCACAGGCTAACGCAGCAGAGAGGGTGTACGCCTCGCGGTACTCGTTGCTGATGTCGGGCTGGTAGAGATCTCGTCGACTGATCTGGTTCAAGCAGACCTCCGCCATCCTGCGATGTTTTGTCCCAAGGTAGAGGAGCCCGATGCCCATGAGGCCCGCTGCCTGCGTGATGAGCGGTACGTTCAGGTCGACATCCGGAGTGGGAAGCAGAGCAGGTGTGTGGACGGCGATCAGCTTCGTGACGTGCTTGTTGCTGCTCCCGACGTTGGCAGCGGCAAGACCCAAGAGGACGCCAATGGATGTCATGTCGTGCTTCGGGGTAAGATAGCCAAACGTATGCCAGGTGAGCATCTCCCTGAGATGCCCAGTAAGCCCGAGCGCGTAGAGAAACCCAGCATGCTCCGGTGTCAGCTCCGAAGGTCGGTTGAACTTGATCCACGAGCTCTCGATCGTCTGCGCCTGAGAGGATATCCGGAGCCCCGCCGCGACGCCGTTGTGGAACTCGCCCCAGCTCACATACTCAGGCGGCATCTTCATTATTTCCTGCGAGTATAAGATGTTGGCTGGCTGCACCCGCACCGAGAACTCCATCTTAGGAATGGCGAACGACTCCTTCGTCACCGTGTGCATAGATCCGAAGGTGAACACCGCTCTCCCAAGAGGAAGAGCGAGGATGCGCTCCGTGATACGATGCACTGTGAGTTGCTGATCCCTGATCTGGTCTGCCTCGCTGCAAAACATATGGGTCAGATCGAACACATTTTGCGACATAAGCGACCACTTACCTCGCTTCAGGGTGGTCTGGTGTGCGCACATAGTGCACATTGGCGGAACACAACAAACGTGCAACGTCCTCGAGCCTTCGATCCTGCCCGAAGCGCATCCGCATGAAGTCGTCCAAGTCGAACTCGACACCCGTCACCTTGCTGTGGTCTCCCGACACCGCGCGCTGCACGTCCTCGATGACCTGCTGCGACGTCTTGCGCCCCATCGTCGGGTGCTGGAACGCCTCCGTGATCGGCTTGATCCCGAACTGCATGGCACACTGGCCACTGATCAGGAATTCCCTGACCGAGCGGTAGCCGTTGTTCACAGCAATGGCCGGCTTGTCGGTGAACCCCTCCGCGAGGTCGCTGCGGCCAATCAGTCGGTACGCTGCCACGGACCAGTCGCCGCCGGGCGAAAGCTGACAGGTCCGCAGTGCTTCCCGGATCGGTGAGGCGATACCAAGAGGTAGGTGTTGCAGGTCCTGGAGCTTGAACTTCATGACGTCCAAAAGCTGAAGAGAGGCCACAGCCCGTGAGCGCGTGTTTAGTGGCCTCCCTTCCCAGAAGTGGTCAGTGAGCATCTTGTAGAGCGCGGTCATCGACGCCGTTCGCAGGAGTGGGTCTAGCCGGCCGAACGCGGATGAGGGTTCCAATTCGAAGCGCGCCCCGAAGTTCAGGCTGTTGGACCAGGGGATCTTCCACTCGGGGTTGTTCAGTCGGCCGTACAGGATTGCCGTCATGTCCGGAGGCCATATCGGCAGTCGTTCGTAGACATGGTCGAGCACTGGCAGCTGCATTCAGCACCTCTTATGAAGAGAGTGAAAGTATAAGACATACCTGTCATGGATTGCGAGGGCCAAGTAGGCATAGCGTTGGGGCAGAGACGCTTCCAGTAATCCGCCCATTCCGGACGCACGATCATAGCAAGTCGACAAATCAAGGGAGCAAGCCTCGGGACATCCACGAAGGTAGACACAGTAAGTCGCCTGTCCTCCGCGACGTGATGAAGCGCATGCAAAACTGCGGCATGAATAGCGGTCGGCTTTTGCGAAGGCTTTCGGAAGGGCGCGCCGCTCGTCGACGAGCCAGGCAGGCACAGCTTCCGCAAGGCAGGGTCTTCCCGGAACCTCGCGATCGATTCGTTCGCCGCCAGCTTCTGCCATGCCGCACTCCCTGGATTTGCAGGACTGCCAAGCTGTTCGCCAGGTACAAGGTCGAGAACCTCCCATAGCGCCTCTTCGAACACTCGAAGTTCGACACCCTCCAAGCACGAGTACCCTACCAAGGACCAGCGTCGCAAGAGCGACTGGTGTAAGGCGAAGAAAGGATCCGCAGGGATTGTCAAGGCAAGCATATACAGGATATCCTTGACTAAAGTATCCCGCAAGGTGAGATCAAGAGAGATACGGAGAGAAGAAGCATCCGAGAGCTCTAAGGACACTGCGTTATTGAGAGCATGAGAGAACCCAGTGATCCGTCGCCTATGTCTAGGGTCGACACTCGCTGAGGTGGTAGGAAGCCTCAAGTCCAAAGGTAACTCATGCGTCCCATGGGTGAGCAGTGCAAGAGAGCTGTCTGGCTTCAGCACCAGCAAGTCGAGAACAGTCTCGCGCGTGGCGATGATTGGGGAGATGGCGTTCGCCTGTATGCGGGCTGTCGAATGCATACTCATGAGGCCTTGGTTATCCCACGCCAGCTCGTAGAGTAGTGCTTCTCCGGTGGCACCAAGGCATATACCTAGCAGGGATCTAGGTACCTTCCCAACCCATCGCTGATCGAACGCAGCGACGGTGATATTGTCGCAATCCGCGGTCCTATAAAGAGTATTAGTGCATTCGGAAACGACTGATATAACGTGCGGACGAACGCAGATGCTGGGATGATTTCCTCACGAAGCTTTTCAGCCCAGTAAAGGGGCTTCAGGCGGTCCTCTTCGGCGGGGTCCGGCACATCCTCCAGGTTCACAGGCTCCTGGAGGGCCATCTTGTTCAGATTCGAGCTCAAGTCGAACTTGCCCGAGGAATCGACCGGGAACTTGATGGGTAAGTTCCACTGCGACTGGGAGATTGCTCCGCCAACAAGACTACCGCCCATGAGGTCCGCCATCGTAGTGGTTGTCGTCAGAGTAGGCGCTAAGCCGGACGGGACACCACCGCGTTTTGCGGCTGCTTTGTCTGGCGAGAGGCGTAGATCGTCTGTAGCTGCATTAGCGTGACGCAAGTGGGCAGAGGTGTTTCCGGACATGGAAGTGCGCTTTGGATGGTGGCTTGGATGGGCCCCTTGCGTCGGGTGTGGGGCCTTTGTACGGATTGAGGGAGAGGCGTAGACATATCGCCAGACAGTCAACCGATTCAAATCTACGTTTAGGGTGACGATCAAACTAGGCATTAGATTCCGGGCATCTGGTGACACCCAGAGGATGCGCTCGTCAGGAGGGAGAGAGCCTTGCTCGGCCGCGAAGTTGGACCTCAACAACGGTGGCTGAGCATCAAAACCGCCTCGGATACCCTCAGTGATCCCGATGATGGAGGGTTCCGCGAAGGGAGTTGTGAGCGTGAAGATTGTCGTCAGTGGCTCTGCGCCGGACTGTTTGTTCTCTTCGAGCTCCCAAGACTCGACCACGCGCTGGATGAAGAGTCCGCAAGGTTCGACTGGCCACGCTCGTCGGACGATGAAAGGGAGGTTCAGGGTATGCTCGAGCCCGTTCATGAGGTAAATTTTGGCCATGCCGCGAAGGAATATGAAGACTCCCCGGATGCGGACTTCAAGGTCTTCCTCGCGTTTCTTCTGCATACGAGACTGAGAGTAGGGTCCAAACGTAGGTTTGGTGTCGGGTTCTATGTCGGGAAGCTTCTCGCTTGGGTCCTCCCTGTAATACGCGGGGGTGGAGGGGGTGGACGAGAACATCTGGCTAGGCTGGATGAATGTACCGATACACGCCCACTGGACTGGATCGGTGAAAGACCATTTCTTCCGAAGGACACCGCCTTGACTGAGCGATACCGTGTGTGTGTCCCAGGCGAGGAGCTCTTCGCCGCTTTCTGGACCAGAGGCACCATGAGGGGCGTGAAGCGAGGACTGAACTGAAGAGTCCTGAGTGCCGCGAGATGCCCGGAGGGTGTTACGGATAGCTCGCAGAAGCGGGGAGTCGCTGTCAAGGGACTCGGATGAACGTGACCGTTTCCGCGAAAGCGGTTTGGAGGTGAGGGGGGACGGAAGAGCGAAAAGCGGAACGGAGAGAGGCGTAGTGGAGGCGGACATGCTGCATCGCGTCTTGAGGTTCAGATACGCCATATAGCAGCACAGAACAATTCTTACCTTGCGTTGTGAGGAGAGCCAGAGCGGCAGAATGGGAGAGAGGATGGGGGAGGGTGGCAAGGAGCACGCGACGCGTCTGTGAACAAGCGCCGGTGGACGCGTCGGCTGCGGCTGCGGGTCACGCCTGTCACGCGCTCCTCCCGTCTGCTGCTTCTCCTCTTGAATACCACGGCCCTCCGGGCAAACCTGGACTACGGGCCAATACGACAACACTACAACTACTAACTACAAAACGACATACAGAATGTATACGCCAAGTCCGAACCGCAAGATGCATAACCGCACAACTCGGATCCAGACATGGACCGACGACCGACTCGGCCTCGCGCATGATTAGTGCTGATCTGATAAGCATAGATCTCCGATGATCTAGGCCCGACGCCGACCGTGAAGCTTTTGGCTATACCGGTCGGCCAAATTTTGTTCGTCCCTCCAGCCTAGTCCGCTCTCAGTTTTCACACCTCCCCTCATGGTACCTAGGACTGGTGTACTTGACGGGTGTCGGGAATGGATCCAATCGACTTGTGCGGGCTTACTACTAATAAAATGTGAAAGGTTAGGCGATCCTCATGGCAGTACAGGGGAAGGCATCACGTCTTCATGGGCTTGGCAGTGGCCTAGAGTGATCGATCAGCTAGACGATAAGGACGGCCGCCCATGAGAGTGCTGATGTCATCCGGTGGTGTCTTTGTGCTTATATAGCCAGCGCAAACACCAGAGACCAATTCTTGGAAGCCCTAGATCCCCGCAAATCATGCTTAGCGTTCTCATCGCTTGTAAGTGAATCCCCTATCATCCCGTGGCCAGAGCTGAGAGCATGATAAGACATTTTTATCTCAAGAGACGGGGATCACATGCCAAGTATGTATGTAAATAACGTACATCTGCAAGTTCATCAGGCAACACTGCATGCATAGCTGCTGCGTACATAGCACCGCAGTGTTGCCTGATGATCCTGCAGAAGTTTGTCATATAACGTGCCAGATAGCGAAGGTAGGGTAGCCCTTCTTATTACGTCCATGACCGAGTTCAAAGAGTAAGCCTTGCTCCATGCGCCAAGGAATATCTCTCCTATCAACGCATCGCAAGGTGTACTAATTCCTCATCCCTGCTATACATCCTGCAACTGGTTCAAATATTGTGCACATAACCACACTACGTGCTTATTGTGCCTGTAATCGCTATGCCGCACCCATTTCCGGTTTGAATTCCAGCACATAAACTCATATTTGAGCTCATTCACTAGTGCTTGCCAGATTAACAGCAGAGTTTTCTTCCTTGAGGGAGGCAAGATTCAGAAGGGGACTGTTGAAGGACACACAACAGTTGAGGTAAGTAACATCACCTTGGGCCCCTCATTATCTCTGATCACTACCCAGGGCTTGCGCTTTGCTATCATCAAGTGCGACAGTAATGGTCGCTGCCCAGTCATGCTCCCGTATGTACGGAAATCCCTGTTTAATATCTACTGTCTCATCATTTGCAGCTTGACTTCCATCAACTTCATTACAAAGGAGAACTAGAATGTGTGCAGCTTGATAGAGCAATCATGACTGTTTTCCTGTAGCGCCATGAATATCACTTGATTACATCTGACCTATACAACAGATGAGATTCTATTACAGTAGAGTGAACTAAAGAGTGAACTAAAGAGAGGTCATAGTAGCGATGGCAACAACAGACACACCGGCGGCGGTGGATGCAACAACGGCGGCGCCTACAACAGATATGGGGGCAGCGGCAACAGACACAACAATGATTACATACACAGGGACAGCGACGGCAGACGGCTACAACAAACACGGTAACGGCGGGTGGACGGCACGGCGAGCGGCAAACACAGCGGGCGGCGGACACAACTGTAGCGAACATGGCGGGCGGCTATGACGGACATAGCGGGCGGCTGTGGCGAACGAGGCTGGCGGCTGTGGCGGACACAGCGACGGCGACAACATATGTGGCGGCGGCGTGCAGTAGATGCGGTGACGACGGGCGGTAGATGCGGCGACGACGGGTGGCCACAGCAGACACAACGGCCGCACTGTGCGATAAGCTTGAACCATGGATATATAAAACATACCACTGGCCTCGGAGCACAGGGGCGCTCACCCATAGACAATAGCACTAGCCAAAACTAGTCATTTCAGATATCGTGGCGCTGACTGTGGCCCCTGTCGTGCTGAGCTTTGTCAGGTCTCTCCCCCGACGAACAAGCACATCAGCTTACCTGTAGACAGAATCTCGCAAGCCCGCTTCGCCCAACCTTGAAGGGGAGCTGGAATGGAGGGAGGTGACAGTATCGACATTTGAAGGTACAGGACGGCGATCTGCCGACATGCACTGAGGCAAAAACTTGGTTCAAGGAGCCAGAACATGAATGCAAACTCACCAGAACTGGGCTATGTCAACAGTTGTGCTCGCTCGTCGGGTTTGAGGCGAATTAGGGGCATCTTTACGACAGTTGTGTAGCGTATGATACCGGCGAGCGAGCAGCGACACGCGTCGGGCTGCGGGTATCGCGCTGAGCGGCATAGAGATAGAAGTGAGCACATTCCACAATATAGTACACAAAACTCGTACCAAGGCTGCTCGGTAGCTGCTATGTAAGTCTTCGTTCGTATGCTGTTTCTGAGGTAATGCTGTCTTGCCACCGCGCTGAACTTGCCGGCGTAGCCCTTTACGTGCGCGTCATAGACGTGGGTGATGCCCCCGAAGATGTCCGCATTGGTTGCGTGCACGTTCTGGAGGAAGTTCATGTGGTTCTGCATGAGAGCGGGTGCGAGCCCGTTCTTGAGCACGACAATATACGAGTTGTTGACAGTCCCGTGCGGGAGCCCCTCTGCAACGAGGAGTGCCAGCGTGAAGCCGCCACGCTGGCGAGCGGCCTCATGGGAGGTAGAGAGCGGCGTCGCTGACGCCAGCGAGACAGCGAACAGCGCTACATAGAGGAGACGGGTCATCGTCGTCGTCGAGGATGGGGGCGTCGAGGATTGTCTTGTCACCGATGATGCGAAACGCGATGCTGATGCTCTAACGTACCTCCGAACGTCTATCTCATGAGATTTGAAGGGCGGCCGATGTTGTCCAAACGTTCGACGAAGCTGACTGCAGCGTGCATGCCGACGATGGACGGAAGATGACTGATGAGGCCCCAATGCATAGGGAAGGAGGGATGGACAGAGTCGACGACCTGAGCGCGCCACGTTCTAGGTCAAGGAAGCACGTGGGTGGGCCACATGGGCGCGCAGATGGGCGCGCTAAAGGCCGGACCACGGACCGAATTGCTTGAAGGACGGCTGAATACTATGTCGCAGTATAACATGAAAAATATCGCAAGTTGCAATCGAACATCGTTATGCATACATTCGTAAGGAATCAATATCACATCCGCGGGAACACATTACGCGTTGCCCTCACCCTTGGGTGCCGGAGTAGCGCGACTACGGAGCACCCTACTTGACGAAGAGGCTCCCGGCGCGTTCCCAGTGCTAGTAGCGACCCTCTTGGACCTCGATTCCACTCCGGTCCTTACCCTCTTTCGCTTCGGCGGCAAAGGCTCCGCAGGCCGTGTATTCGTCGAGGGCGGGGTTGTGGCGTCGCCCGTAGGGACACGGAGGACCACCTGACGACTTGGCGTAGTAACCGTAATCTCCATCAAGGAGGTGTCCTTGTTGGGTGAGGCCCCACTGCGCACCTCCGTGCCCTGCGTGGGAGCGGTTGGTGGCAGCTCGTCCTGCCCGCGGCCTGCGCAAGGCTTTGTCGAGTATCAGTAACGAGTACGCGGCAGCGTGCATAATCTGTACTCACACTCTCTGGTAGATATTCGATTGGAGAGGACTCTTCGCGCCATGCACTACGGATGCGGAACGTGGTGTCGTGGGCATCTTCAGCTGTGGCGCGTGTTACGAGTGGTTCCGCACCCGAGGAGAATGTATCGGAAGAGAGCGTGTCCGAGGAGAGCGTATCGGAAGAGCCCAAGGTCTGGATGTCCTGTAGTTCCGTACCGGTGGTCGCCCCAGCCGTCGGGGCTGTCTGAAGACGGAGTGGACGCTGGGTCTCAGAAGTCGATCGGGGAAGCTGCCGGGTAGAGCCATGCGCATGCGGACGGGAGGCAACTGCGCTGGAAGTGTTTGCGACGCCCGTGTTTGCGGCCAACGTAGAAGATGTAAGTGGATTGATGTTCAAACTCACGAGAAGAGCAGACGCAGTCGTCATAAGGGCGGTGGGGGGCAAGGCTACACCCGCGGGAGGCGCTGCGACATGGCACGGGACCGCCGGCGCCGGATTGTCCGAGGTCGCGGAAGGGACGGGTAGACGAGTAGACGAGGGGATGTTGATCACAGGGCGAGCGTCGCTCGCTACCTCTAAACCGGGACTCACATCCACAGACGTCACTGCGAGGGAGCGGTGGCTGCGTACTTCCGGTACGCCAGGCGTGATGACATCCGCCGAGGTAGGAGCGTGACTCTGTGGCTTCGCAATGGGGGCATCATGGACCAAACTCCCCGATGCAGGAGCAGTATTGGCACGCGCCGCCACTGCAGGGGTAGTGCTGCCCGTAGCTGTAGGCTCAGGTGATCCAATCGGTGGTACGACAGTAACTTCGAAGGGCGCGGAGGGAGGCGATGTCGATGGGTGTGCCGGAGCGTCTGGCGCTGCTGATGCAGACGAGTGGGGCTCCGAAGCGAGAGATGAGGAAGTGCGGGAGCCAGACGCAACAGGAGATGATGGGGCGCTGTCCGAATCGAACATCGGGAAGTCCATGTCTAATCATGAGAGTCAGATACCCGTTCATCTTGAACGACAGATGTATGTCACATACCCATAGTAAACTTCTGCCCAGGCTGCAGATAGGTGCGCGAGGGTTGGGGAGCCGACGAGCCCGCGCTGGCAGGCACCTTGTCAACAGCAGTCCCCACAAGGTGTGAAGCGACGGTCCCGACACGGACGATGTCGACAGGGACGAAGTTGGGGTTCCAAGCCTTTCCTCCGATGATGAACTCCACCGTGAAGCTGATCCACACGAGATCGCCGTTCTGGATCGCAGCTGGGACGCAATCGGCGATTTTGAACAATTCGCCATGAGCAGCTTCGAAGAACAAGGGGAGATCGGGATTGGGAAAGAACTGTCCATTCGGTTCCGCCATTGCCTGTGCGATCCACGGGTGAAGCGTGTACGGAGGCGGGCGCTCCCGATGCTTTGCAACCGCCCTACGCAGGAAGATCGACGCAGAGAATAGGTAGGTCGTGTCGAAGGGCCCATCGCCTAGCTGCCACTGCCGCCGATGCTTATTTCCCTTGTTGAAGCCGGGCTGTGTCGCCATGAACTTTTCCAGAGTCTAAGAGTTTGATTAATCCCAGCTGCTCGGTCGGGACCTCACAACGTACCCTCTGCGCGACATATAGTGTCTTATCACGAGTTGTATCAACTGCATACGTGATCTGACAGAGTGAGGTTGGCTTGTCCTGCCTGTAAAAGGCAGAGGTTAAAATAGCCTCAACAAGACGGCACTATACACTTACAGGCGGCTCTCTGAAACTTTGCCGAGCGCAGTCGCTCCGGGTGGCACAAAGTTGCCAGTTTCCAAGTCCGAGTTCCACATCCATACCGCTGCAGTATAGAATATGGCCTCTTGGTTTCCTTCCTTGTATTTAGAGTGGCGTAGCTGTATGTCGTTCTTCAGTAAAACCGATTCTCATCTTCGTCGGGGACGTACCATCCATCGGCCAGAAAAATCCATGTGTGCGTCGACGAGAGACTCCTTAGTGTTCAGTTTGTCGAGTGCTTCCTGGAGGTTGATATACGTGTCATGGAAGTTGTTGTTCTTCCAGTATTGAAGCGCATATTTGAGCTTCTGAGGGGTGTTGATGTAGTCGGATGTCATGGCGCTCGCAGAGGCTGGAACACGTGCGCGCAGTGGAGGAAGGGTGTTGGCTGAAAAATAGTGGTGGTATACTTACAGGACGCAAAAGCAGCGCACCTTTAAAGGGCGCGCATACATGTCCTCACCGCGACTTGCATCCTCAGGTCGAGAGGTACATCCTGTACAGTGCCGTGCGAGATGTCGCACTGACAGGCTCCCGGTGTCGGGGGAGAGCCAAACCCGTACCGCGGCCGCGGATTCGGTTTCAGCGTGTTGGGGTCGATCTGCGTACTTCGTGTTTTGTTAGTTACCAGACAGTCGGAACACACTGCCACCAGTACATGAGCGAGGAACGTGTCCCGGAACAATGGACGCATGCAACTGATCCATATGCAGGTTCTATGATGCGCTGATGCATTGGACGCTCACGCTATCGTCTCTTTCAACGCCGGCCGGTACGAGAATATGAAATATGCCTGAGCCCATGGTCTCTGTCCATAAATCATAGGGCCCACCGCTTTTTACTTCACATACTACCTCGTCGGCTTCATCTATGGCTACCCAAAGACACAGAGATATCACTATCCTCTCTGAGGCGAACGCCAACGTCCTGCATGGTATACTAGCGGGGTGCGCAGCGTGCAACGTGATGTGTATGAAGGACGCTGGTCAAGGACATATCCGATATCAGCACGGTACGCTCTGATGCACACGCCGTAGCAGCTTTGCTGAACAGTACTTCATTACAGTCCATCGCATTGCGGAAGGCATGTACGTTACAATGGTGCGACGGGGGTCCCCGACGGAGTACTACGCCTTCGTAACGAACATGTTCAGCCACGTGACAGTGAGTGGGTACGCCATGCTCATGATCGAGTTTAGCGAATCCACTCCTAGGTCGTGCTAGGTGGAACAGTGGGGATGTGGCCGACCGCCGCACACCCCACACGCGTCGATCCCGCGGGAGGAGCTACGGAGGTGGTCACGCCTTCGACCGCGTTCGGAGCCATACCCGAAGTCGCACTCGGAGTAGTACCCAAAGTCGCATCCCAAGTTGCACCCAGAGCCACGCCTCAGGTCGCGCCGGGAGTCGCACCCGGAATCGCATCGCGTACAGAGGAGCACCGAGGATCGCACCTCAGGCCATAGGCGGAGACCACACACTGTGCTATGCCTGGCGTCGCGCCCAAAGTAGCACATGATGATACTGCATGCATGTACGGAAGGTTGCATATCGTATGAGGGACGTACCGATGGTGCCGTGGTTTTCTGCACCGGCGTGGACTCGTAGAAAGACACGGTGGGGTCCTAGGAGTGCCTCGACGTGCGGTATGTCAAGGACGAGTGAAAGCGCTCTCTCACACGCGCTCTCTCACACTCAAGCGCTCGACAAATACGTGCAAGCACAATCATGTGCTTCAAAATATCGTTAACAATGCACCGTGCGGCAGTCTGCTCGCGCAACACTTGCCTAGATGCATACGAGTCACGAAAACGGAACCTTACACGCAACTTCCTACGAGGTGATTCCAAGGCATGGACTCGTGAACAGACAATGTATTGCGGACAGGGACTCTAAGTGCTTTATAGTTCAGCGGCGTAGTTTAGATCAGAAAATGCCGCCCCCAACTCCAACGAACGGATCTGCCCGAAATCTTCTCCAGTAGCAACCAACGCCATCGAGCTACAGCGCATTTACATGAGCGGAGATAGCGTTAGGAAAAATGGGACCTCACTCACCTGTAGATGAATGGGGGCCCAACACGGAGAGCTGCTCCCGCGGCTGCAACGCCGCAGCGCGCCGGAAGAACCTCGAAGCGCACAGGAGGTATTACTATCTTCAGCTTTCCCGGAATGACTACGCCTATGGTGAGCAACGCTTGCGTAAGAGGATCTTGTGACGTACCCGAGCGATGGTGGGGCAAAACCCAAGTAAACTTGTCACCGACAGTCCGCTCCCATGCGCGGATTTCACGGGTGGAGGTTATCCGATCTGTCGGACCAATCACCGTATACCCTCGGCCTTTATACTTGACTACCCAGGCCTGGTGGGCGGCGGCGTTCCGTGTCGTGTCTTGGCAAAGGAACATCTCGCGCCTGATGAACGTATGGTGCGGAAAGAGCGAAACAGCGTATTTGCCCGTGATGTAGTTCATGACACCCGCTGTCACCGAGAAAGTTAGCGCAGAAAGATACCCCTCAAACGACAACTTACTCGAGTGGAAATGGTAGAGTAAGAACTGGACAGGGTCCCCGTGGACAGCGATCAACTGAATGCGGTAGCCATCCATGTTGAGCACGCGGAAAATGTTGTTTTCGCTGTTCCGGTAGAAATTGAAGGCGGAGTACGTGTTTGGGCTAGGAGAGCCGAAGATTTCGCGACCTGCGAGGTCTCGGTCGCGTATGGTAGCAGCTGAGAACAGGACCGCCGCGGCGTCGAAAAGGACGTGTTTCCCTCCCGATGACTGGTAGTGGAAGCCATTGCCCTTCAGGTACCTGCCCATCTTGAGGAGCCCGTGGGAAGGGACGTAGACGTCTAGATCCTTGCCGCGGAACTCGTGGCGTGCGAAGTGCTGCTGGCCCTCTGAACCGGCGATTATACCTTCGCATTCATCGAGGACGTCGAGGAAAGCGTCGATGTCCAGGAACCAACGATCGAAGGTTTGGTCGACGCTCCATACCCGAGTAGTATACGCCTCTACGGCGAGGAGGAAGTTGCTGTTGAGACGGCGAAGTCGTAAGATCGAGTCCGCTGTCCACGTGGAGAAGAACTTGTCGACCACAGCTTCTGTAGAGCCAAGCAAGAAGCGTTCGAAGGGAGTCGGCATCGTGACGGCGACTGAGTTCGCCATTGTAGGAGAAGTGGTGGGTGATCTGCGGCTTGGACAGTACTCACCACAGATTTATGAGCGCACTAGATTGTTCCGGAGTATGTGTCGTGCATACGAGAGCCCGGGGTCCGGTACGGAGTTGTGCGCAGTCTGCGTACCGCGTTGTGCGGACGCGTCCTCGCTGCGGGAACCATAGCCTGAGCAGGCGTGGCTCGAGGACATCCCTTCACTCGATGGAATGGAGCTGCACTCCTGAGTCCTGGGTTCCGGTAGCCCGCAGCAGCGCCAGTAAACTGGAGTGCCCGAGTGTACGGATTGTTAGATTAATGATGTAGATGGGGGACATTCGAATAACGCACTGCTGGAAATTGGTCGGCGGCGACTGCGAGACCGACCCATACCTTGATAGTACTCTGTCAACCACCTCTTGTCATGGATACAGGTGAGAACGTTGTGTACGAGGTTCTTGTCTGGAGTGATGACTGACGATGGCGGCCGAGGGTAGAGAGATGCAGATATGTAGCATTGCTCATGAGAGCAGTAAGTACGCTCAGGCTGCCGCTGCCATAAGCAACCATGCGCGTCTCCGGATCACGTGAGCACGCATTAGGACGTCTCGAAGACCGGTACTGAGCGCCGAACGTCCAGGCAGCGTCGGGACTTCATCCGCACATTGTCACAATGGGTCGCACAAGTATCGATTGAAATCGGAATGGTTCCTCATAGCATTACATTGAGGTACGTCTACGGCCATCGAGGCTGCGTGCGCATGAGCCATCCCCACCTATGAACACCAGCGTCGCCAGTAACCAACCATTGCTCGTCCTCCTTTGATGACCTACGAACCACCACCCTCCCGAGACCGACTTCTAAGAAGGTGGGCCTTATCGCGCCGATGCTGACGATATCATCCATAGCCTCCTGGAGCTTGTGCAGATGCTCTATCGCTCGGGCGCCATGGTTGATAGTGACGACCTGCAGGTGTTCGAGCAACGCTGCGTTGTCCTTTAAGAAGTTCACAGTGACCTAGAAGCTTGTAGTCAGAACCATCTTAGAAACGGCGCATACCGAAAGCTCACCTCGAGGAGCCTTTCAGAG
>MNAD01001500.1:0-51678 GCA_001895945.1 Trametes pubescens
CTCCCGCCTCCCGCAGGCCCTTCTCTCGACGTGGGGGGCTTGTAAATGCCCAAGCAAATACAATCCGTCCACCTCTGTTATACAAAGCTCCCACCTCGTTCGTGCGCACTTCTCTCGACGTCGCCGCTTTGTATTTGACCCGGTTTTACAGCCCACCCACCTCTGTTATACAGGCCGCCCACCTCGGACTCACAAGCCTCCCACCTCGTGCGTGCGCGCTTCTCTCGACGTCGCCACCTTGTAATTGACTTCGTTTTACTCACTGCCCGCCTCTGTTTTACAAACCTCCCGCCTCCTGCAGGCCCTTCTCTCGACGTGGGGGCTTTGTAAATGCCCAAGCAGATACAAGCCGTCCACCTCTGTTATACAAAGCTCCCACCTCGCGCGTGCGCACTTCTCTCGACGTCGCCGCTTTGTAATTGACCCGGTTTTACAGCCCACCCACCTCTGTTATACAAATCTCCGACCTCGCGCAGGCCCTTCTCTCGACGTGGGGGCCCTGTGAATGCCCTCGCAAATACAAGCCGCCCACCTCGGACTCACAAGCTTCCCACCTCGCGTGTGCGCCTTCTCTCGACGTCGCCGTTTTGTGATTGACTTTGTTTCACAGTCCGGCCGCCTCTGTTTTACAACCCTCCCGCCTCGCGCCGGCCCTTCTCTCGACGTGGGAGGCTTGTAAATGACCTCGTAAATACAAGCCGCCCACCTTTGTTATACAAAGCTCCCACCTCGCGCGTGCGCCTTCTCTCGACGTGGGGGCCTTGTAAATGCCCCCGCAAACACAAGCCGCCCACCTTTGTTTTACAATGTTCCCACCTCGCGCGTGCGCTCTTCTAATGTCGCCGCTTTGTCATTGACCTTGTTTTACAGGCCGCGCACCTTCGTTTTACAACCCTTCCGCATCGACCCTGCCCTTCTCTTTACCTCTCGTCCTTCTCTCGACATGGGGGCCTTGTGAAATGCACTCGCAGATACAAGCCGTCCACCTTGATGCCCGCGCCTGTCTCTCGACACGGTCGCCTTGTAAGTGGCTTGTAGACACAAGCGGCCCGCATCGGATTCGCAAGCCTCCTGCCTCCTGTGTGCACCCGTCCAGGTTACGTCGCGACCTTTTGTTTAACCAATTATACAGCACGCCAACCTCCGAGTCATTAGCCTCAGAGTTTGTGTGCGCCCCTGTCTCTCGATGCGGCCGCCTTCCAAAAGCCCCACCAACATAGATGGCCTACCCCGCCGACACAGTCCACCGACTTCGCCCGCGCCTTCGCTTTACAGCACGCCGGCCTCTGTTATACAACCCTCCCGCCTCGCGCCGGCCCTTCTCTCGACGTGGGAGGCTTGTAAATGCCCTCGCAAATACAAGCCGCCCACCTTTGCTCTACGACGCTCCCACCTTGCGCGTGCCCTTCTTTCAACGTCGCCGCTTTGTAATTGATTTTGTTTTACAGGCCGCCCACCTCTGTTGTACAACCCTCCCGCCTCGCGCCGGCCCTTCTCTCGACGTGGGAGGCTTGTAAATGCCCTCGCAAATACAAGCCGCCCACCTTCGCTCTACGACGCTCCCACCTCGCGTGTACGCCCTTCTTTCAATGTCGTCGCTTTGTAACTGACTTCGGTTTACAGAGCCCCACATTTTTATACAAACCTCCTACCTCCCGCGGGTGCCCTTCATTCGACGAGGATGCCTCGTAGATGGCCCTGCAAACTCACGCCTCCTACCTCCCGCGTCCGTCCTACCAAGAGCACAGATTTCTCCTGTCGGTTTCAAGAGCCTCTGCGCTCGTCTAGTCGGCACGACAGCGGCCCGACTTGTATGTGCTTTGTCACGGCCCTACCCAGCTATGTAGCGTTACCCATCCGCCCCACGCGCCCGATTTTCCGATGCGGCGGCGCCGGATTGCCTATGAAATGCGCCCGTCCAGCCTGTGCGTGCCTCCGTTTACTCCGGTCTCCCACAGCAATCACAGTAAATCACTTTCCCCCACACGGCAGCTCTATGTTTGACTCTGGTTTACAGGCGTCCCACCCTCGCACATTTGTCTTCAAGACGTCGCGGTGTTATGTATGCCTCCGCAAACACAAGCGACCCACCTCCGGCTCATTGACGTCTCGCCTCCCACCTCGCGCGTCGTCTACGAGACGTCGCGGCCTTGTAA
Source organism: Trametes pubescens (assembly GCA_001895945.1). NCBI lineage: Eukaryota > Fungi > Basidiomycota > Agaricomycetes > Polyporales > Polyporaceae > Trametes > Trametes pubescens. The sequence continues at coordinate 2,157 of MNAD01001500.1, forward strand.
ATTGCTCAGTATTACAAGTCTCCAGCCTCGCGCGTCGTTTTCAAGACGTCGCGGTGTTGTTAATCGCTCGGTATTACAGGTAGCCCACCTCGCGCGTCGTCTACGAGACGTCGCGGTATTGTTAATCACTCGGTATTACAAGCAGCCCACCTCGTGTGTCGTCTACAAGACGTCGCGGTGTTGTTAATCGCTCGGTATTACAGGTAGCCCACCTCGCGCGTCGTCTACGAGACGTCGCGGCATTGTTAATCACTCAGTATTACAGGTAGCCCACCTCGGTATCACAAGTTTCCCGCCGCCGCTCTACTTCTAACGTCGCAGCCCCCTACTTCGCCATGCTCCTTGCCAGATATCGTGGCCTTGCCAGTGCATCGTAGATACATACCTCCATACTGCACGTTTAGTTTGCCTTTCTCTGCAACATCGCGAACTTGTAATCGGCGAGGCGACATTGTCTTTGATTTTTATAAGTCTCCCGTCTCGCGCCCTACATCAATTGTACTTAGCTTGTTTTAGAAACGGCCGATCTCGAAAACACAAGTTGCTCGCCTCGCGCACAACCTCTGGCGTCGAGAACTTGTAGAGTTGTCCTCGCGTAGCTACTAAGTCAGTCCCGCGGGGTAATCCAATTTGTACCGTGCGTCGCCCCCCTCTCACAGTTCGCGCTGCGGGCTTCTGGTCCTCATGAGTCTACAGGACAGACTCGTACCTACATGTGCATATCTAGAGGATACAGCGCGCACCCTGGACCGTGTGCTTCGGCTTCGATAGTGCAATCTCGCGCGTGCACTCCGAGCGGAGCCTCTGCCGCGAAGATCTTTTGCACCTATACGGGACGGCGACTGCGCTCGCGTGCTCTTCAGACTTACCCGACGCGCGTGGTACAGTTGCCGTTGTGTGTTCCTGAGGCGGCCGCCACCACCATAAACAACACCGCCACGGAAAGCCGAATCTTCACGCACGATGTAAGCCCGGTGCCAATGCATCGCATCTGATCCGGCAATGAGATGGTCAGTACACAATACTATGGCGTGATATCATACATGCAAGCGTAAGGGATAGGGTATGGATCTACATGCGGTGAGTATGGTGCTTAGTTGTCGTAGTCGCCGTAGTCAACGTCGCCGTCGTCGCCGTAGTCGTCATCGCCGCCTCCGCCGTAGTCGTCATCGCCGCCTCCGCCGTCATGGTCATCGTCGTCGCTCTCAGACAGGGCATACTCACCGGAAGTGCGGACGCTCTGTACGCCGCGGACGGTCGAGGCTTTAGCGGTGACGAGCAGCCCCTCGTACTGAGAAGTCCAGTCCGTCTCGATAGCGTACTCGCGGAGGCGCGGAAGCCAAAGACGTGCGAGCTTTACCACGAGGGCGCGCCGAGTTTCAGCCTGTCGGTAGGCATAGGCGCACACCCCGTCGATGATGTCGAAGGGCGTAGGAATGCGAAGGGGGAACTTGGCGCGCCGGTCGACGATCCCGAGCCACCAGTCAGACTCATACTCGAAGAACGCGAGCACCCGGCGCATCTCCTCGATGAGAAGCTCTACCTCCTCCTCCCACCTCTCCGCCCGTGCCTTAGACCTCGCCCACTCGGCGCGCATACTGTCGTTGTATTGCCGCGCTTCCTCCGGGTCGTCCACATTCTCTTGACGCTGTACGATCCAGATCCACGACACTTCGCGTGATCCCTCGCCCGGCCCTTTTTTCACGGGACCGGGCCCGGTGAGGTGCGAGTCGAGGAGCTCGCGAAATGTGTGGCGCCAAGTGCCGTCGGGATCGAGGCTTGAGAGAGCGCGGTATGCTGAGCGGTATCGGTCGGCGGCGCGAGCTTGCTTGCGGAGGAAGTTGCTGTACACTGTCCGAGAACGCATATTCGCGCGGTTGCCAGTCCCGGAGATGTGGAGTCGTTTGAACTCCGATATGCCCATGAGCATGCGCCGGACACGCCGGATCTCGGAGAGGCTGTCGTCGATTTGAGCGAGCCGCAGACGGCGCTCGAGATCGACGAGTCGCCGAGTAAAGTCGCCCATCCGGAGAGCCTCCGGAACAGCCGAAGGCAACCAAAGCGCAATTTCCTCCGGGTTGACTGTGTCGATGTTCTCGTCGTCCGGGTTGCCGTCGGGGGGGGATTCATCAGGAAGCAATGGAAGGACAGTGTTGGTTTGGATGCGGAGCTGCACCACCGCGGGCATGTAGACGTGCTGTGTCTCGACCCACAGATGGAGGCGACGTCGGAGAGAGTTACGCTGCTGAAGGAGATCGACGAGGTCCTTGTCAGAGTGCCGAGAGGGCGCCTTGGAGCGGAGTGTGCGCCTGTAGAACGTTAGTACAGGTTCTCGAGCTGAAGATGGGCATGAAAGACGTACTGTAGCTCCTCCAACTCCAGACCAACCTGCATGAAGACGCCCGGCGTCATGTCCAGTTGCGGGAGATCTTGTAGCGCGGCAAGGTTCGCCTCCTCCTTAGCGAATTCGATGTGAACTTGGGTGCAGCGGATATCTATTGTACATTAGCGGAACTACTGGATGATAAAACGAGAGTCCGACTCACTCGCTTGAGGTTCCTCAAAGGGATCAGCGACGGAGCCGGGGTCGGCGCACCATGCCTCCACCAGCCGAGACCATTCCTGGACAACGTTTGGTTCGAACGTGGCGGAGAAGTCGTCGAACGTGGCGCGCTGCTTCCGCGCCATCTTACGTGCGGTCTTCAGGCTCCTGAGAAGATGATCCGCTGTAATGGAGAGTGAGAACTCGCGAGCAGCGGAATATAGTCGTATGGCAAAACTCACCGAGGCCAATGACCTTCTGCCAATTCCAAGCCGCCATGTGATCGTCGAGGACCTCGTGCCGAGTTGCAAGAGCCATCTCACGAGTACTCATCGATGCAGGGTTGAGGTGGGACCAAGACGATTCGATGCCTTCGCCGTACGTCCGACCGACCTTGTCGTTGAAGTTCAGGGAGTAGCGGGAATGGTTGGGGCCGTGGACGGCGATGTGATTCTTGGGGATCATCCATCGTACGTTGACGTCCTCGAGGTTGGGGCGCATCTCGTCGGGGAAATTCCGCGCCACGCGCCGCTCGAACTTTCGGCAGTACTGACAGGCGATGTCATAGGAGATGACCAAAAGAAAAAGGATCACGCCGAGCAGCGTGGAAATGAGAAAAAAGTCCATGTATGGGAACCTGTACCGGGCTGTGTCAGCTTCCTCGCCACGATGCGGAGGAGGTTACGTACTTCTCGCCGAGGTGGAGATCCCCGACACCGTTCGGTCGGAAGAAGGCATGGCGAGCACAGAGAACTGCGCCAATGCCGGACGCGACATACCCCTCCTTTCGGAGGTTTGCCTTCAGTATGGCATTGTGTTCTGCGGAGCAGGTATTTTGCTGAGAATGACTGTGAGCGAAGCTGGATCCGAACCACAAGGCACGTATCCCCTACCTCGGTTTCGAAGCCGCAGTCGTTCTGCAAATAGTCTTGGAACTTCTTCTGGTCTACGTAATACGACCACCCTGGTGCCAGGGAAACATCGTCCAGGCCGCGGTCTTTGCACCGGCATCGGAAGTTCGCGTCCATCATGAGGTAAAGCGTGTAGAGCCATCTGTCCGGAGGGGTGTCAGTACAAGGAAGTGTCGCTGCCAGAGAGTCTACAAACAATTTCTCCGGCGGTGTGAGATCCCAGTTCGGAGGTAGGTTCTTTTCTGGATGTGGACAAGCCGGACACACCACCGCTAATGACCCGGGAGCAGTAGCGGAGGCCCCGGCAGGATCATGACCGCGGCCGCCGCGTTTGAGCTGCCGGAGATGCCTCCATAATCGGAGTGTATGGCAGAATTGCTTGTAGCGATGCTGGAACATCAGAAATCAGTAAAGAGGAATCCAAATTTATCAATGGAAGGCACGCTATCGCTCACAGGATGCTTGGCGGTACCCGAGTTGTCAGTCACTCGCAGGAGGCTCTGGTAAAAGTCGTACGTGTTTGTCTTTGCTTGTAGAGTAAGCTCATGGAATAGCTTGAGGACGTCGATAGTGAAAGCAGTCGAAGGGCGTGTGTGTGTGGCTGGAAACCAGTCGGCGCGTAGAAATTGCCGCCAAGGAGGAGGGGCGTCAGAAGCAGCGGTCGCACACTCGCACATCCTGACATTGACGCTATGATAGCCGTTTGAATGGAACACTGTGATCTGTCGCACGGGAGAAGGATCGGGACATTGCTTCCCGTCGTGCCCTAGTTGGATGACAAGGCCGATATCCGCGAGACAGATCTGTTCGAAAAAACGGCCATTCCAGCGCTATCGACGCCGGTAGGAGCTTAACATAACTGGCTGCGAAGATAGAGGTGTACATACCTCCGGACGATGTAAGGCGTGCTGGAAACTTGCGCCAGAATGCAGGCTCAACAAGCAGGAGGCGCAATGGGGAGCAACCGCCATACAGGCGAGACATCGGTAAAGACGTCCTGGCCGTATGCTCGGAGTGCAGCATCCGGCGCATGCATCAAACGCGTAGCCGCGCCTCCCTTCGATCCGGAGTATCTCGTCCAGATATCCCTCCCGTAGAGGAACCCACTCCCGGATGCGGTCCTGGTAGTACAAGATCAATATCGAGAACACAATCATACACATAGCTAATCGTACTCACTGCTGCATTTGCACGCTTCCGTTTGGAAACCTTCTCCGTGTTTGCATTCGTTTCCCCGGAGTCGGAGTCACGGTGAGGCGTTAAATTGGGACCCACACCGGAGTCGAGCATTTGCACATCTGTATCGATGTGCGAGCTGGAAGCTTGAGGAGGGTCTGCTTCTTGCAAGGAAGCACTCGGGCCAGCTGTAGGCTCAGCGGTGATATTTTGCTTGCCCCCGATACGACCATTGCGAAGTGAACGTGCTACTGTGATTTTTCGTTTACGCCTAGTGAGGTCCGCGGCGGCTTGGACCTGATCGCGCTGACCGATTGGCTTGAATGTTGGCGTTGAGGTTCGGCGACGTTTCTCAGACATGTAGAAGATACAATACAGGAGGGATGCACCGCGATAGTAGCCAGTGCTACGAGTGTTGAGTGAGAAGGGCTGCCTCAGGAGTCGGGAGATCACTGCAAGCACACAAGTAGATGCAAGCTATGTCAAGCGCTTGACCGCCGTGCCGGCTCAAAACTACACCACTTCTCGTTCTGCTCGTTGCTAAAATGCCACAACCTCAGGAATAAATTCTTGACGTCAAAGAGAGCTACATATTTCTAATTTAATGAAAGGGAGCTTCACAATATATGTCAAGGATTTTTTTTTGACCTACAATCTGGCAGGACACCGCAATTCCGAGTCGACGCCGGCCTCGCAAGTATGTGCACTCGAGAACATACCTATCTCTCGTACGTCACTCTGTACTCTTTTAATTATTGCACACGGCTTTACAGACCTACAGGTCGTATCCGTCTTGTCTCATAAATATATTATAGGCCATTCTTTCAATCTGAACGGGCGGTGAGGCAGTAGTCGTAAACAGCGCAAGAATGGTCCCAGTACGGAAATGCAAGTCCACTATGTCGATGTCTAAGAAGCAGAAAAATAGGATACTGGTACACTATGGGATTCCAACCCATGCATGTTGTCGCACACACACGGAAGCATTCGGACAGTATGTAGACATGTTCCACAGCGGTACATTCAACGAGATACTAGCGGGGTTGCATACATGGAGAGCGAGACACGAATTACATGATGACTACTCGAGGCCCCTACCGCAGAATGACCTCAACGTTACGGAGAGCCTTCTCCAGCTGGTACCGCTCGATCGCCTCACTGTACTTCTTGAATCCCTCGTGTCTGGCCCCGGGACAGCCGACGACGTAGGGAGAGGCATGAGTCCTAGACAAGATCAGCTGAGCGCGTGGGGTTATATACAGTTACTTACCAGTCGCGGAATACGCCGACACGCCAGCCAGCCGTGACGACTATGTATCGACTCTTCCCTCGGAGACGCTGGGGTGGGTCGGGGGCTACTATGACCTCTTCTCCTTGGGATTAGACGTCAAGACCGTTATGAAGATAGTAGAAACAATGGACTTACCCCCGAAAAAGCTGTAATGGTACCCACGGCTGTTGGCGGTCGGCACGGGGGAGGAAGGGGCACTGGGAGCCGGTGTTTCCCCTCGGGGAGCGGGGTTCCCGTCCTCCTCCTCGTCCGAGTCCGAGCGAGCGAAGGGGTCGACGACGGACGACCAATACTGGGCTTCGTCGTCGCTAGACGGCACTCCGATGGCGTTGCGAGAATTTACACGGCGGGGTGCTTCCACGAAGCTGTCTGGAGATAAGACGCGCGCGAGGGGCGGGCGAGTAGCCGGGAAGGGTGCAGTAACATGGTTCGGGCACACGCCGCTGGTAGGGGACGCGACACAAGCGGCCGGAACAGCGCGGGCGGGCGAGTCGGCGCGGGCGGGCGAGACAGCGCAGCCCGGCGATTCGATGCAGGCGGAGGCGACGCGAGCATGCGGGGCAGGCCTAGCGGGGGCGGCGACGGGGGTGGGGGAAACGACGGGGACTGCCCGCGAGCCGCTACCGCTCAACGGGCCGGCGAGACAGGACTCTGGCCCGGCGCGGTGAGAGTTGTCAGCTTGCTGGATACGTGGGACGTAATCGCCCCCAGCGGACGCAATGCCGGGCTCATGTTTGACCGATGCAGTCGGGCGAGGGGAAGCAGCCGAGGGCGTAGACACGGCGAGGGCGATGTCGGACGAGGTTACGGGAGGACTTAGCGGTAGAACAGCCCCAACCCCAACAGCGGGGCTCCCGGTGATGGGCGTGTGCGAGATCGTGTAGCCCCCTGCGGCTGCAGGCTCCTTGACAGTCGCGACGGTTCTGAACGACACGCGAGGGCCTGCCTGGACGCCGATGTCTCTAGTCATTTCGGCCATGACACCCTTGTCAGCGAAGTCCCTCCCTCCCGGAGAGGGAGGTAGGCGGAAGGTAATGCCGGGGCCTGGAGGAGGCCAATCGACAGGGGATGGAGTGGTCGTCCGATCAATGCGGCCATCCTCCGTATCGCTGTCGTGAAGAGTCGGGACAGCCTGAGGCGACCCTGGATTAGCGGGCAGCGGCATCACGAGCGAGGGTGGCGGACTCACGGCGAGATCTTGCTGTGGAGAAGGGGCAAGACGGAGGACGGGTTGCTGACGTGTAACTTCCTCCTCAATGGGGAGCATCATGGCCTAGGCGCATGTGAACAATAAAATTTTTACATGGCAACGAACACTGACCTCTGGGCGTAGATGGCTCGGGGTGCCCGCCGGTAGGAAATACTTGCTGCTGGCCGTTGGGCGTGTGTGCCATACGGGAGTCGGCGGCTGCTCTCCTCGGTTTTGGGGCGGGCGGTTGTCAGAGAGAGAGAGCCCGCCCATCGCTGCAATCAGTGGCGAGCGAGCGGTCGCGGTAGGCGAGATAGGCCGTGTCGTGGGGACGGAGGGGGTGCGCGGATCAAGTCTCATCTTGGCTGAGAGAGAGGTGTCAGGCGCCTTCAGGATCCAGGGTGCAGGATATATATCCCCTCGCCTGCTTAAAGTTGGGACCCCGACTCGCGTAAATCGTCTCAGCCAGTCTCTGTCACTAGACCTCCCATTCCCACCTTCGACTCACTTCCGCACGACTTTGCCATGCCCCGCCCCGAGTGGACCACTCCCGAGGAGAAAGCCTGGCTTGACAGGCGCATCCCCGACTTCGTCGAAGCTCAGGAGAAGAACAAGCTGAAGACGTTCTTCCTGGCCTGCCACTGCGAGTGGTTCCACAAGTTCGAGCTGGAGCCGCCGACTGCCCAGGAGATTGCGAAGCAGTCGGGGAACGTCGAGAAGGCCACCTCTGTCAAGAAGAAGTGGCAGAAGAAGGTAAGCTTGCTGATGATGGCCGCCGACGACACGTTGCTTACCTGTTTGACAGCGCGTCTCCGAATGGTTCTACAACCATACACGCTCCGCAACTTCGCACCGCGTGCTCAACTTGGCCAAGCGCAAGACGGGGTATCTGCACCCGTACCAGGCCTACATGGCCCTCTTCAGGGCGCGCGTCATGCCTGTCCTGAAGGAGCAGTACACCGACTACCTCAGGACCCTCGACGCGGGTGCAACCCCGATGTCCGAGCTCGCGTTCAACGCGAAGACCGCAAAGGAGCTGCTCGCGCAGGAGCCGCGCAGCACCCACGATGCGATCGAGTTCTACCGGAACAGCAAGCGTCGTCGTGCAGGAAAGAACCTCCTCGACTCCGTCCTGAAGGAAGGGACCCCGGACGACGAGGATATGGCGGAAGGTGGGGAGGGCGACGAGAAAGGGGAAGTGGCTGTGGTTGGAGGGGAGTTGCTCGCCGACCTGTTGAGGTGAATAAATGCATGTCGGACCATCTGTTGCGTGTTGCTCATTAGTCGCTGTCACTGCAATGCATAGAAACATTGATAGCTTACCTGCAACACTCCAAGATACTATTGATCGAGTCCATGGACTGAGCGGGTGGGTCGGTCTCGTCGTGTTCGCGGGGCCGCATCCTCGTACTGGGACGATGACCACAATCGCGTAAGTATGTCCTCCTTCAAAGCGGAAGTCTTCTACTCACTTGTATGTAGCGCTGAGGTCGGTACTACGGCCAATGAAGGCCTCAAGTTCTCCGAGGTGTCGCCGAAGGACTGGGCGGTGATACAGAACTCGTTTGGGGCGTATGCCGACATGTGTTTTCGTAAGTGGTCCTACCCATCGGAGTTTATCTAAATTTGACGCGGGTTCCAGCCTCGCATGTTGAGAAAGCGTTGAACGAGATTATGAACAAGATGAGGGAGGCGGCGGGAAGTGGAACGAGCGGGAAAGAAGGGGACGGGTGTGAGCCCAAGCGCACGCGGAAGCCGCGGAAGGAGAAGAAGAGCAAAGTAAAGGCGGTTAAGGAGAAGACAGGTAGCTCTTCTAAGGACGCTGCTACTACTCCTAGTGGCGAGAAAGACAGCACTGCGAGTAATGGTTCCGAGGCTTCGAAGTCCAGTGAACTGTCCGCGCCCGAGAAGCCCGAGGAGGCGGTAGCTCAACACGCCGGCGCTAGTTCCAACCGTGCGACTTCCGCCGAGGACAAGACACCTGCTCATTCTACCGGTGTCGCTCACTCGCACTCTCCCTCCACCACACCCTTACACCCTCCCTCAGCTGCGCCCCAGCACTCTCCCTCAGCCGCACCCGAGCACTCTCCCTCAGCCGTGCCCGAGCACCCTCCCTCAGCCGCGCCCGAGCACCCTCCCTCAGCCGCGCCCGAGCACCCTCCCTCAGCCGTACCCGAGCACCCTCCCTCAGCCGCGCCCTCGCCCCCTCCTGCAGCTACCAACTCGCAGCGCAATGACGACTCCGACAGCGACGAGTCCTCCGACGCGGAGCTCGACTGGGATGCGAAGCGCGAAGCGAACATCGCACGCGCCCGAGCGGAGCTAGCTGCGTTAGGTTTGGAGACAAACTTCTCGCTGGGGAAGGCCCCATCCAAGAGGAAGAAGACTGGGCAAGCCAAGTAAGTATATGCCTATGCTTAATTACCCCCTTACTCATATTCTCTCACAGGGGACCCGACGGGAAACCACGGCGCGCGAAGCGTCCGCCGCCAACTGGGGAAGGTATGAGGACCCGTAGCAAGACTCTTCCCGACAACCAACCTCCGGCACCTGCCAATGGCAGCTCGCTAGAGAATCAGAACTCAGCTAGGTGCGTAAATCTGACAGGCCTGCGGTTGATCTTTCATTAATGTATTCGCGAAAAGCGCGCGCCGCGCCAACTCTGAGCAAGAGGCAACCGAAACGTCGAAGGATAATCAACGGCTGCGAACTTGAATGGACTTGAGGAACTTTATAAGTTGAAGCTCGACTTTCAAAGTAAACGGACTGGTCTTCCCAAGCCGAGGACTTGAATGACTTGAGCTGACTTATATGACTTGAAGGAGGCCCCAAGTCGAAGTGTCAAAATGCTGATGTGGTTATTGGGCCGTACAGGTCAATGCCGAGCGCCTGGTCTTCCTGAAGGACACCTGGCGCCCACCCCAGGAGCGGGAAGGCACTATCATTGCTGAACTCAATGCCGCTGGCATTCGCAACGTCCCCCAATTTGTCGCCCAGGGCGACGTCTATCAACCACCCTCTGTTGTCGACGACAAACGCCCCGGTACGTCATCTGATCTGTGCGCTATGATTCTATGACACTAAGTAACTATAGCCTCATCAGTCCAGCACACGGCGACAGATCGCTATTATACGCAACCTTGGGCGTGCCGCATACGTGGCCAGCGCGTCTCGGTATCGACCCACATACACTACCGACTCGTCCTCGGAACGGTTGGCTTTCCTATACGGCGACTAAAGGGTACCGACGAGCTCTTGCATGCCGCCTACGATATATTCCAGGGTACGTCCGCCGCCCGACTACTTATCGACATCATTGACTGACCATATCAGCGATGCGAGATGCGTCGAGCACGACATCGCGTCTACATAGGGACATCAGCATCGGCAACATCATCCTCGTGAAGGAACCCGGATGTGAAACTCGCAGAGGCTATCTCATCGATTGGGAAATGTCCTCTTGGATGGATTCTGAGGGTCGCTCTCTCGACAAAAGTAGAACGGTGAGTGTGAAGGACGCCCGCCGGTGGACTGGATCTGACGGTCACATGAAGGGCACCTGGAATTCATGTCTGCCAAAGTCCTATCCAAGCCCGAGAAGCCACACACGTTCTCGGACGACATGGAATCACTGCTCTGGGTCGTCCACTACTGCAGCCTCCTCTACCTGCCCCACAACCTCGATGCCGACAGTATGCAGTGTATCATACACGAGCTTTACGACGACTCTGTGCTCCTGCGCGGCGAGATGCGCGGCGGATATGCTAAGGCGGCCAACAGGATAGACCGCAGTATGACTGAAAACATCGAGTTCACCAACGCAGACCTGCAGAAATGGCTCGACGACGTCATGGACCTGCACGGCCCCAAGGGCCTTTTCGACGAGGCGGCCGAGCGTCTGTGGAAGGATCCTGAGAACCTGGAAACCCTCTGGCGCAGCTTCCTCGCGACGCACACGCTCGTGCGCGACGACAGGATCGAGAACGAGTTTCCCGACCCCGACACATACCACGACAGGCCGGAGGGCTCACACGTCACGTTTGTCCCCCCTCCGCCGCCGGTGTCCCCCGTCCCCGCCAAAAGACCGGTCGAAGGCGAGCCCCAGGTCGGGTGTGGGGGAGGGGCGCGTAGTGTCAAACGGCAGCGGGCAGACCCCTCCGTTGCTGAGTCCCTGCGCCGCAGCGACAGACTCCGCAGTCACTCAGGCCCGCCTGCGCCGCCGCCAGCGAAGCGAGCAAATCCGAAGGGGACTGCAGCGAAGCAACGCGCTGCTACGAGCACCAACATGCGCACTAGCCGGAGACCTAGTACTGCAAGTTGAGTACCATCATTCTCTACACCCTTCGTTTCTCGTGTATGTCGTTCGTTGTTGCTTTCAACCGTGTTCCTTGCTTTGCTGCTTTGTGTTACCTGTATATTTGATGTACCTCTGCATATACCCCTGGATGTTCGTGATGTATGTCTTTGTTGGAACAAGTACGGTCCACCATTCTTGTCTTCGTGCTGAGCTCACTATATATGAAGACTAGAGTCCACTGGATCTGCACTTACCGAAGCGGCCCACCCTCCGACTGCGTCTCTAAAAGCTATCTTCCGTGCAAGACAACCGTGACCCATGACGTTCGGGCTTCCCTTCCTCCCGCTAAACCGGTCCAATTTGACCAGTGTGAGGGAGATTCCGTCGACACATGAATGATGTAAGTACGAGGCCGGGGCAGGCTGCCCGCTTCTTAGTGACGTGGTTTGAGCGAGCCGCAGCACTTCGAATTTCGAATTCGCAATGGCCCTGAACGTTAACGCTGCCATTTGGCTTTTTTTCTCCCTCCGCCTGGAAGAGTACGAAGCCTCATAATATTCGAAAAAGCTCTGATGTATCTTCTGCGGGATACTGGATGTAGGAGAATCAACGAGTGTTATGTTCCGAGGTCGCCGCATGGTCGCCAGAACCATTACTTAGACGCCCATAAAGTAGGCGCCCAATATAGCACTCCAAAGTACGGATTGGCGCCCAAGGATAAGTGGCGAATTTATGTAAATATTGCCATCCCCTCCCTCTCCCCGCTCCCCACTTAGCTCTTTCTCTCTCCCCACCACCATGTCCGCTCAAATTGAAGACGTCGCTGCTCCCTTCTCCGCGATCCGGGGTGCTCTGCCCACCCCGGAAGAGTACCGCAAGCGCAAGGTCGCGCTCATCTCCGGTGCGTCTACCTCCTATGCTTAACTGATCGCGGCTGATTGGTACGGCAGGCATTACTGGTCAGGATGGATCCTATCTGTGAGTGCTAGATGTTGTATGGGCTCCTCGTGGTTAAGGTCGCAAGAGGGATCCGCTCGCGTGATGAGAGGCAATCCCATTGAACGCGCCTGACGCGTCGTACAGGACCGAGTTCTTGCTGGAGAAGGGATACGAGGTGCACGGCATCATCCGTCGGTCGTCCAGCTTCAACACGAGCCGTCTGCACCACCTCTACGAGGACCAGCATGAGCGTACGTACCCCCCGCACTTCTCGCGCATATCGTCTATATATAGCGTCCTACAGGACCCAACAAGTTCAAGCTGCACTACGGCGACCTGAGCGACAGCACGAACCTCGTCTACATCATCGCGCAGGTACAACCGACGGAGGTGTACAACCTCGGCGCGCAATCGCACGTCAAGGTCTCGTTCGAGATGGCCGAGTACACGGGCGACGTCGACGGCCTTGGAACGTTGCGTCTCCTCGACGCGATCCGGACGTGCGGGCTCGAGAAGCATGTGCGCTTCTACCAAGCTTCGACATCCGAGCTCTACGGCAAGGTCGTCGAAACGCCACAGAGCGAGACCACGCCGTTCTACCCGCGCTCTCCCTACGGCGTCGCCAAGCTCTACGGCTTCTGGATCACTGTCAACTACCGCGAGGCGTACGGCATGTACTCGTGCAACGGGATCCTCTTCAACCACGAGTCGCCACGCCGTGGGCGGACGTTCGTGACCCGCAAAATTTCGCGCGCTGCGGCCGATATCTCCCTGGGCAAGCAGTCGTGCCTGTACCTGGGCAACCTCGATGCGAAGCGTGATTGGGGACATGGTGCGCGCGCCTACCGCCCCTCGTCCACGCTTGCTCCGCTGACACGCCGCCGACAGCGCGCGACTACGTCGAGGGCATGTGGCTGATGCTGCAACAGGAAGCGCCCGAGGACTTTGTGCTCGCCACGGGCGAGACGCATCCAGTCCGTGAATTCGTTGAGAAGTCGTTTGCCGTGCTTGGAATTACCGTGAAGTGGCGGAACACCGGCACCGAGGAGGAGGGCTACGACGCGAAGACGGGCAAGGTCATCGTGCGCGTCGACCCGCGTTACTTCCGCCCCGCCGAAGTCGAGTGCGTATCGGGTCTTCCTTCCCCTCTTGCTGCCACGTAGGTGATAGTGGGGCTGACCGTGGCCCTTGTGCGCAGGCTTCTCCTCGGCGACCCCACGAAGGCGGACCGGCTCCTGGGATGGAAGCGCAAGGTCGACTTCGACTCGCTCGTTAAGGAGATGGTGGAGGCCGACTTGGAGGCGTCCAAGACCCGCATCGAGAACCAGAACTAGGTAGGAAACGGACAGAACGTGCAATCGATCGAGACAGGCGCGTTGCTAAACGCCACGCATTCTTATCCTGGCGGTACTCGTCACAGCACTTGTAGTAATTGTTTAGAATTGTATGGACGATCTCTGTTTTCGTGTCTCACCGAGTGATCGAGGAGAACCGGGCGCCGGCGGGCGGGGACTCTCCAAAGCCACCATTCGCAATTCTGTTAATAGGATGTATTTGCTCGACTCATGATTATACAGGGTATCTAAAACGCGTATACAGCTCGAGCATCCAGGGGTATATGAAGCAGATAGTATAACACGCAACAAAAGACAGACCCAAGAAGCAAGAAGATATAGAAATGCCGATCCTCAATCCGCACTAGCACTCGGCCGCCTGCCAGAGCGCGCGTTCGCGTTCGTAGCACGGCGTGGCTTCGTTACGGTTCCCGCCAGTTTTTTTTTCGCTTGGTTGGCGGTGCTACAGACGGACCTGAACGACTGCGGAGCCTGTCGCTGCGGCGCAAGTTCTCAGGCTCCGCACGTTGGCGTTTGAGAGTGTGTGCTTTCTTAACCTCCGCCTCGCCTTCGACTGGCCTCTTAGTGGAGGAGGCGGGCCGCGGGGGAGGGACGAACGTTACGAGCGAGCTTTCCGGCTTGTTGCGGAACGTCGGGGGGTCGGGGAGCGCGTTCTCGACCCTGTCGCCACTTGTGAGCGTCTGCGTCGCGAAGAAATCGCGCCAGAGCTTGTCCAGATTCTCAGGCACCCTCCAGATCAGGGACGACTGTGCGGAAGGGACGCCGAGGCGGCCGTGAAGGTTCATAGCGTCGTCGAGCCACTTCTGCAAGTCCGGGTTTGCGAACTTGATACGCCCGGTCAGCGTGCAGCCTGCTCTGTTAGCGATTTTGCCGAAACCGCCGCGGAGCTCGCCGTCGATGTCAACGGACTGGTCGAACAACCGCTGGATGACTACTTCCAGGCTCTCATCGTCGAGGTTGTGGGGTAAGTAGAGGAGTGCGCAGTATAAGACGACGTAGAGGAGGGACTCCATGTCGTCCTCGAGAGTGTGAGGTTGCTCAGGCTTGGACAACACTTTGGAGGACATGAACTTCCATGTGCCCTTGCATGTCGTTGTCAAATTTGGGTTTCTCTGACGAATGAATAGCGGACTTACTGTTCTATTGCTGTCGAGCGAGTGGCCTTCAGAATCGACAGCGGAGGAAGTTTCCCAATCAATGAGATAGCCCTTACGCGTACCAGAGCCTGGTTCCTTCACTAGAATGATGTTGCCAATGCTGATATCTCTGTGTATACGCTGAGCTTTGCTCGATGCATCTCTCATGGCTGGTGGGGTCAGTCGATGAGGGCGACAAGTAGCTGGCAAGCAAACTCACCTTGAAATATGTCATAGCCCGAGTGCAAGAGTTCATCGGTACCCTTCAGGCGCCGTACAGGATAGCCAACCATTCCAAGAATGAGTCGATAGTGGATGTGGGTGGACACGGTGACCTGTTGACCACGTACGGGACAGACCCAAGATTGCGTGTCGTAGCGATCTGTCTCCGTGTGATGGACCGATGATGCTGTAGTCGCAATCGATGAGACTCCAAACGACCCCGAACAAATAATGCACGACGTACTCTTTCCAAGAACGGAGAGATACTGATAGACGTCGCCCTGGGCCACGAATTGTTGGACGTTCCGAACGCCAGCGGCATTCAGATCAGCGACGACGGTACCTTCCCGCTCCTCGCGCCATCTCCATGTGTCCTTCATAAAACCAAGCGCTCAGTATTCGCCTGTACGGCCCAATGCCCACGAGTGGCTCGGCCAACGAGATGCAAGGGAGACGCGACGGGTCTCGAGACTAAACAACGCTCGACGGCCGGCGTCGCAGAATCCTCGACGAATATGCGCATGGCATACACACATCCCTGCTGGTAATGCTCGGCCACCGCTCTATCAAGGTCGTCACCGGCGATGTCCAGCTGATCCTGGACATACTTTGTGACCACGTCTCGAAATAACAGTTCCTCCTGCGGGCTGGCCGCCTCCACAGAGTCGTCGCGTCAGCGCTCATGGTCAGACGCGAAAGCGAAGCGGCCGAGGAAGTCGCAGAGCAGGTCCGGTTGCATGAGGATGTCGAATGACTCGGTGACGATGATGCCGGAGCGGTCCCACCGCAGCAGGCGAGTACAAGAACCGGCGACGGAGATCGAGAAGAGGTGCACACGATGCTGGCGGGCTTGTATTTCCAAAGCGTACGCGATGTGTTGTCCGAAGGCCCTCTCAGCCCGACGTTTGAGCTGGTCGCTGGGGAAACGGGTGAAGAAGTCATGGGCACCGCGTTCTTCGCTGGTGGCGTCCGCAGAAGGGTCAGCGAAGAAGTCTAGAGCAGTGTCTGGCTTGACCTCGACGAAGAGTTCTGCGTAACCTAAATCGGCACGGGACGATATGGGAGCTTTGCGCACTCATTCTTGGTTTCCACGCGTGTAACAACAAATGTGTGGTTTCATCAGGCCAGGGGTATGGGGTTCCGTGGAGTTTGATGAAGCGTTCTCGAACACAAGACCAGGAGCGCGGCTCTTAGAACTTGTAGAAGTGTTCAAAGCAGCTAGCTGATAGGGATTAGGATATATTTGCGTAGATATATAATGCCATGCACGCACCAGAGGTGTATAAATGTCGGATGGCTTTGCGCCACTCGACGGCACTTCCCTGAACGCACCAGGGCTGGACAGTATCTCCTTCTTCCTGCCGACAGCAATTAGAGGCAAGAAAGCATTTATGAATGCCTTCACTGGCATAGGTCCAACCGTGCAAGTTCTTGCATCCTGGACAAGCCTCTGAATGCGAGAATATGCTTTGTACGGTTCTAGTCCCCTCGTGTGTGGCTGGTGGTCGTCAAGAGCCATCGGAGTGTTGTAGACAGGACCAAGACCAACACTTGGCTCATCTCTGTCCGCGTCCATGACGGAGTGTGCAAGGGGCGGTAACGTAGAGGAGGTGAGTGTCGAGAAACAAGGAGCGAGGGGAGGAACAAGCTTGGAACAAGCACTCGAGGATGTGGGTGGGGAAGCGCTCAAGTATACATCCATCTAAGCGCCCATAAATTAGCGAGCCTCAAGTTTGGCAAGCGTTCCCTCTTCTCCGCTCCTCCTTCTCTCCATCGATCAGCCCTCTCAGTGAACATCTACAGGTCTCGACGAGATGTCCGTCATTCTCGTTACTGGAGGCACCGGCCTGGTCGGAAAGGCCATCGAGTATATCATCGAGACTGAGCCAGAGGGCTCGCGCTTCGGGAAGCAGCCTGGCGAGAAATGGGTCTTCATTGGTTCCTCTGAGGCCGACCTGCGGTGAGCACAATTCATATCACTTCACTAGCGGCAATGTTCATGACGATGCATAGCAACCAGGAGCAGTCCAAGAAGCTGTTCGAGAAGTACAAGCCGACGCATGTTATCCATCTCGCGGCTCTTGGTGCGTATGTGGTATCGCGCATCGCGCGACGCGTTTTGACGCGCCAATGCAGTCGGTGGACTCTTCATTAATATGAAGCGGAAGGTGAGCAGCCTTGGGACCCTTTCGATCTGCCATGAGGGTGTTCCTCGAAAGACGTACTGCAGAATAGCGCAAGCGTGATATGGGCCTTAAGACCCGTCCACTGCACTCTCTTTGTGTCCGCAGCGGGCACCATCGAATATCGGGCTTTCTGGCATGGTCTGCGATAAGACATGTAGACTGACTGCCTCCAAAACGCAGCTCGACTTCCTCCGGGACAACATTCTCATCAACGACAACGTCCTGCACAACTCGCACGAACTAGGCTGCAAGAAGGTCATCTCGTGTCTCTCCACCTGTGTCTACCCCGACAAGGTCGACTACCCTCTGGACGAGACGAAGATCCACCTGGGTCTTCCTCACGACAGCAACTTTGGCTATGCGCATGCAAAGCGGCTCGTAGATGTCCAGAACCAGTGCGTCTGAGGCCTTCCGTACTGTGTCGGCGTAGGTTGACCGCCGCGCCGTTACAGCGCATACAAGGACCAGTACGGCGATAACTTTACGTCTGCGATTCCGACGAACGTGTTCGGGCCGCACGATAACTTGTAAGATCGCCCTTGCCCCGCTTCTCCACATGCGACTGATAACGACGTGCCGGCAGCGACCTCGAGAGCGCGCACGTGCTGCCTGCGCTCATGCACAAATGCTATCTCGCGAAGAGTGCGTCTACACTATATCCCCGTCGGCGCGCGCGCTGACCTCGTCTCGTAGAGAACGGCACGCCGTACGTCGTCTGGGGATCCGGCAAGCCCCTGCGGCAGTTCATCTACTCGCGCGACCTCGCGAAGCTCTTCATCTGGATGCTGCGCGAGTACGACGACGTCGAGCCGCTCATCCTCTCCGTCGGCGAGGATGAGGAGGTGAGCATCGGGCAGGCCGCGGATGCGGTCGTCGGCGCGATGGGCTTCGCGGGCGAGTACCGCTTCGACACGACGAAGGCGGACGGCCAGTTCCGCAAGCCCGCATCGAACAAGAAGCTGCTTTCGCTGATCGGTGACTTCCAGTTCACGCCGTTTGAGAAGGGTGCGTACCACACCCCGCCCTCTGTCCATACTCCATGGCGATTATTGATGGACTGTTGTCTATATAGCGCTCGAGGAGACTGTGCAGTGGTTCCAGCAGAACTATGCGACCGCGAGGGTTGGCAAGCCGTAAGGAGTTTCGCGCTACCAGGAAGATTGTAGAACAGTGCCAGTGTTACCCGTCCGGCGAATGAATCCAGTAAACGGGACTGTCAGTGGTATCGGGAAGCGTTGCACCCTGATCGGGGCGTCATGCCTAGCAAGACTATGTAGAGCTTAGCTTTGACATAAGGTTGGCCGCACGATCGCATCTGTACTAAACTTTCGCTCGCACAATCCCGCCTAGGATATGGGGACAACGCGAGCTAAGTAGTTGGATCCAGGTCCCTCGCGCCTGCGTGTTGTTATGGATGCTCGTAAGACAAAAGGGCACATCCCTAGGCGCTAGGCCGTATCCTAAGTATGTAGTGTGCGCTCTCTCCTCCCCGATGTCGACGATCAGACTGTCTAGTAATTAATGTTACTTGTATTTCGAGTTCTCTCTACTCGCATCCGAACCAAAGAACATGAGAAGATGTTGACCGAGTCGGCGGAGTGCTCTAACACACTTCTTTCTATAACCACTGTCCGAATGCCTGAAGTCGCTGAGGACGTTCAAAGTAAGAAATTTGGAGCGCTGCAGGGGGCCAACACCCGTACGCACGCTGAGATATAATCTTCCGGCGTTCCTCAGCCAACTATCCTCGGGGGCTGACTCCTTGTTCTTGTGGAGAACTCCACCCGGATGTCCATGCAAGTTTTTCGACCGGGGTAGTGAATAGGGCTTGAGGCTTGAAAGAATATGGAGAAAGCAGGCCGTAAAAAAGAGCAGTCAGCCGTCTAGTAGATATGTGGGTCACACCTTATTAGCGTCCCACTGGCAGTGCCTTTTCCCAGAAGCACGTCCCTCAACATCTACTCTCCATCGGCGCCTTTTCCACGACTTCCGTGTCCGACGCCCGTCTGCGCATACCGCGGCGTAGCAGCGCCCCCCGCAGACGCTTCGAGCCGACGACGCCGGCTAGCCCGAGCACGGTCGCGCCCGCGGCGGTCACGACACCGCAGAAGATGATGAGCGTGCGGAAGTGGCTCTCGTCGGACTGCTTGAGCAGCGCGCCGCCGGTCGGCGTGCCGACGAGCGTCGCGACGCCGACGACCATGTATAGCGACCCTGTGAGGGGATCAGTGTGAGCGCGAAGTCCCGCGCGAAGCACGAAAAGAAGAGACGGACCTAGGCGGGCGCCGAACTTTTCTCTTGGGGAGATGCTCGCGATGTACGTCGGCACGAGGGATACGAAGGCCCCTGCGACGCGTGTTGCGTCAATAACGGTGCAGTAACGCGCAAGAGCGGGAAGTACCTGAGAAGAGCCCGTACAGGGCCGCGAAGGCGACGATGGCCGCGGTGTTTGTCGCGGGGAGCCAGAGTCCGAGGATGAGCACGGCGCAGATCATTGCGCAAGGCACGAAGACGTTGAGCCTGCGGGGGAGGTCAGACGGCGCCAGCGGGCTCGCACGGGGAGGCACTCACGGTCCGACCTTGTCGGCGATGTATCCGGGGAGGATCCGCGAGGGGATGTTCATAGCGTTGAGGATCGCGAGGAGGTAGTGCCCGGTGTGCGACGGGACCTTGCGGAAGTCGGCGTAGATCTGGATATAGAAGTACGGGATGAAGAAGGTGTAAAAGAGCCTGTCGCAAAGGAAGACGCGTTGCTTTATGAGTACAGCAGCGCGAGGTCATATACAGCGTACAGCGAGCACGTACAGGAAGGCGCCGATAGAGGCGAGCGTGTATCGCGGGTCTCTGAACCCGCCCAGGTCGACGGCGGTGCGGAGGGAGAGGTCCCCCGAGAGCGGCAGACGCGTGCGGATGGTCAGACACGAGACGGTGAGGCACGCCAAGAGGATGAAGGCCATGATACGGACGGCCCATCCGAAGCCGACTTTGGGAATGAGCTGCTCCAGAAGCACGGGAAACACGACGCCGCCGCTCGCGCTTCCGCCTGTGCTGAGCCCGATGACGAGTGCGCGGCGCTTCCGGAACCAGTGGCCGAGAACGGCTAATGAAGGGCTGAATCTTGAAACGCAAATGACGCAAGCCCTCAGCGTTTGCACGGTCGTGTCAAGGTTGCAGGGACTCACAGTAGACCTATTCCGCTCCCGAAAAGGACGCCGTGCGATAGGAAGACCTGGTACGCTTGGTCTTTTTGGCAGAGAGATACCATCATAAGCGAGAAGACGCATAGGAACGATCCAAGAGGGATCATGACCTATGAAAGGGGATGGTGAGTCCAAACACGCAAGAGACCGGCTGTGTAAAATAATCCACACTGACCCTGGTGCCGTATGCATCGAAGATGCGCCCCGTGAAGGTCCCAAACAAGTATAAGAGGAATACCTGTAGGGACCCGATGAACGATATTGCCGACGACGACGAAGACGGCAGAAGCGTCGTTTCGTAGTAATCCTGGAATGTGCCCTATCACGAGAAAGAGTTAACGCAGTCCGAGCTTGCACATTTGAAGTGTACTTCTGCGAATACTACTAACGTAGGCGTTGATCAACCCGGCGGATGCGAATAGGGCCAGACACGATCCCAAAACGACCGTCCATGCTTCTCGCCCGCCATCCGGGACATAGTCCAACTCCTGTGCAGATGTTGCTACATCATCGCCCAACGCCTGCTGGTCGTCGCCGGTGAGGGAGGGAGCTCGGGGAGTGCCGACGACGGTGCTCCGTTCCGTTTCCGGCTCTGCGTCGAGCGCTTCTACTGAGCGCCTTCTCGAGCTCTCTTCGTGTACCATGTCGAGTTTAGGGCTTTTTGTAGCTGCGGGATGGGAGTGTGCTAAAGTGCGATGTTGTGTCCGCTTTGTACGGTGGCTGTTATGTCCTCGGCTGAAAAAAGAGCGAGTCGCTGGGGGGCCTGGGGCGGTCAAGTCTGACTCAGACGACATCCACCACAGGCCCGAGGTGCGGACGGACTGCAGTGTGCCGGACGCTGGCTACTCAATAGTAATGCATGCTAGCCGAGTGCACCATCTGATTGGTTTTGCGAGCAGATGAATGTATATGGATTGCTAAGGCAGAAGGGCATGTGTGTCTTAGAGCGTCTTGACTCTTGACGAAGGCATGGGAGACAAGGGAGAACTTCTCGTTCTGATGCCATACCGCGAGAATATGACGCTTGTGTCCGGGGATTTAGGTAAACGGCCATCGGTTAGCATCCAATACCATGGCCGCCAGTATTCGAAGAGGATATCGATGAAGGCACAAAACGTGGCGGACTCCGTTGGGTAGCTTCGATCTGGACTTGTTCGGACTCTTCGGGTGCGATTCGTCGACTCGCTTTTTACGAGGCTCCTGACGTCATAGCATCGCACCTGCGACTGCGCGACATTATTTGTACAAGCTTCAAGCTGCTGAAAGAAAACTCAGGCACCTGCACTGCGTGAGGGCAATGCCAATGACATCTTGCTGGTGTGGTTATTCTAGTTTGCACCTCGTGCCTCCGAGGCCAGCGGTCGGAATTGGGCCGGATTAGTTGGATCGGGCTGTTCGCTATAAGCGCGTGTCTCCTTCTGTCTCCGAGGCTTTGAGGTCGTCTAAGTTCCTGCTGAAACTTCACCTTCGAGAACGGGTTTCAAATTGATGTGTGACATGTATCGGCTATCTACACCGACACCTTCAACGGAGAGGTCAGCCAGGTCCAGAGTACGTTAGAGCTAATATTCAAGACACGCACAGCACGGATACTAGCAGTGCTTGTCTCCCGCAGACTCATTCCTCTGACAGCCCCAACCACTTCCGACACGCCACTAGCTCGTCCTACCTGCATGTCAGCAACAAGTGACGCGGTCCAGATGAGATGCACATACGTTAGAAATCCCTAGCACGTCTTGGATATCAAGCCGGACCCCGTGCGACGCCTTCCTCGCCGCCTTCTTCAGGGACTTGTCGTCCCGCTTCTTCAACGCCCGCCCGCGCCCGTCGACCTTGGCAGTCTTGTACCGCCGCGCGAGGACCTCCAGGACGCCCTCGATGAGCGCCGCCGCCGTGAGCAGCGAGACCGGGTACCGCAACACATCAGCGTCTGCACAATAATAAAAGCACAACCCCGTCAGATTCATCCGCACGCGGCGGAGAGTGGAGAGCCACGGAACGCACCGAGCAGCGCATTGCACAAGATCGTCCACGCGGCCGCCTGCACGTCCGCCCACCCGCCGAGGCGCCGGAGCGCCGGGAGCGCGCCCCAGAGCTCCGCCATGAACGCGCCGGGCGTCGCGCCCCCGACGCGGAAGGCGAGCGCCGCGAGCACGGCGCGCTGCGCGTGCTCGAGGTCGTCGAAGGTGAGCGCGTGCGGCGCGAGGTCGAGGTACTCGTGGGCGTAGATCACGTCGAGCGGGGGGAGCACGTCGCGGTGGAACTGGCCGCGCGGGGAGGGAGGGGATGAGCGGCGGTTGGGCGACGCAGAGGGGGAAGCGGGAAGCTTGGAGGCTCACCTTGACGCTGATGGCGAGACAGGCGACGGCGATGTCCCATGCGACTGACTCGAAGGCTTCCGTGTCTTCGTCGTGGCCTGTTGACCCGGTAGGGTGGCCGACGAGCGAGAAGTACCGGAGGAAGAGGTGGCCGGCGTGGAAGCGTATCTCCGGCGATTCAGAGAGGATGTCGTATAGGTCGCCGGCGACACAGGTCGAGTCGGTCTCGTCCGAGGGCATGGCCTGCTTCCCAAAATCAGCGCATACATTGAGCCCACAAAAAGGGTACGCACCTCAGTGATCCAGTCCATACATTCTTCAAGCAAGGCCTCGCCGATCCCGAGCTCGACAGACGCGGAGGCCGTTCGTGCGCGACACACAGGCTTTGCTGACGGAGTTGCGGGGCCTTTGGCGCACGCTCTCACTCGGTACCGGCATTCACGGGCCTCTTCCTCCGCCAGCCACGTCTCGACGTCGTTCTCGTCCGGGCCATCGTCCACACCGTCCATCCAGAACCGCTCCTCCTCGTCCTCGCTCCGTTTCTGTGGACGCTTGGAGGGCGGCTCCGTTGTTTGCGACCCATCCGCAGTCATGAGCTCAAGCTCTTTCGCCAGCAGACAGGCAATGCGCGCTTCAGCAGCCTCTTCCGCCGAAAGCGGTGCGCGGGGGATGAACTCGAACGGAGGGGGGGCGATGATGGGGATGTTGGCGAGGCCGTCATTTCGGGCAGCTTTGGCTCGTACGGTGGGGGTCGTCGGGACAGTGGGCGCATATCCATCGAATGGGGAAGTTGCTGCGTTTGGGGCACCTTGGTCCGCGGGGTGAGCTTTCGGGCTGCGACCACTTCTGCGCAGCGGAAAACTGGGCGACGATTTCTACGGGAAATATTCGTTGCTGAAGCTTGGTTTTGAGATAGAAGGGCGACGTACCTGAGCATCGATAGGTCCTTTCAGAACGGGGACCAGGTCTGAGCGCAACGATTCCGCGCGTCGCAGACTGCCAGGGCCCTTGGCGTACCGGCGGCGACCGAATGCCCCGGAGAGCCCTGTAACGTGAGGCTGCACACTTCGCCGTTTGCCAGCAGAGAGGCGATATTTTTTCCGCATCCGTCCATGGAGAGCTGCATGCTCAAGAGAAGAATCTGACCGAGGCCGCTTCGCTACCGCTGGAGATCCATTGTGCGCAACTTTTGCTGAGACGGGTTGGGTGACTTCCTTTGGAGGACCAGATTCTGCCGCAGGAACAGAGTCAGAGACAGAGGGAGGACCTGAGTCAGACTCGAGTGTAACAGGATCATAGGACGGTAGTGCGTCGGAGGTCGGGACAGAGCTCGAGTCAGAGCGAGCAGCGTCAAGAGACACGGGGCGAGACGACAGCGCATTAAGTCGTTGGTGTTGAACAGCGCGAAGTAGACAGTCGAGTCGCCTAGAGAAAAGAGCCTGCCCAGTGTCAGTGTCCAAGTCGTCGCGTTGCCAAGCCACGGGCCATTCTAGGTCGCCGTGCGGTGTCTCCGTAGACTCAAGATCTCTAGATTTGGCAGAGGCAGACCTCATCGAGACGCATTCAGAGTCGTCCAGATATGCCTTATGTGAGGCGGCTGAGGCAGAGTGTACATGAGAGTCAACATCGGGAGGCGTCACCGGTGCCGGTGAGGATGATGGGGGAGGCGACTCCGAAGGGGCGACTATATGCGCGTCAGAATCCGTATCGTAACAAGGGGAAGAACTCTCCATAACTCCAGAACTGAGAAGAGGCCAGTGTTACGAGTGTTATCAGAGATCACCTAGTTCGAGGAGGAGGACGGGGACAAGAGGCGACGCTCAGAAAGACAGCTTGGACACAGGCCGGCAAACTCCGCAGTAGGACGCGATCACGTGCTCGACGCGCCTCCAACGTATATATTGTATACGCGCAACCTCACGCCGACCTCTTCTCCTCCCCCCTCCCCCCGTCTCTTCATATCCTTCCCTCCTGTCTCTGATCTTGTCTCTTGACCGCCACAACGACATGGATGCCGCTCCCCAGGACACAGGCGCGCAACTCCGTGCTGCCACCGTAGGCCGCTTCAACTAGACATTCGCGAACTAACTCGCTAGCGGCGACTCCCCACTCCACTTTACGAGCCTCTATGTATGCGCCTTGCTCGAGTCTGCGTTATGAATCAATGCGTGCTCGTCATATCTCACACTTGATCTCGTCCTTACACGACGCAATCGGCATAGCACCGAATACCAGGTGTGCAAAGCGTACTTACATGCTGTGCATATAACTGACGCTCTGTCTCAAGTCCCGCATTTTTGTACTATTCTTAAAAACAGCAACGAGCTACATATATCATTGCACAAGCTGGCCGTCGAAGTTGAAGCTTGAAGCTTGAAGCGGCTCTCCGACGGCTCTCTGGCTGTAGGCACCAGCGCTTCCTCCCCACGTGGTAGGCAGTCGTGCATTGACGTCATGTCAATCCTGTCGCCCTTCGGCGTGTTGACCTCGCATCTTGACTCTCTACCACACGCATCGTCCTCGTAATCTGGCCTGTTACGTTAAACAATTCCAAGATACTCCCCGCATTTTACGCCCCTGTCTAGACGCAGTCAATCCCCATTTCACAACTTGAAGGTCCGAAGACTATCGCCTGGCCGTTGCAACGTGCACACTCTTCGCCGGCAGCAACTTTGGCGAGGTTATGGGCACATGTCCCCAACTCTATCCGCTGCGCCAGGATGGTGGCCGTGCACGCCCCGCCGCCTCCAGACGTCTCGCGCGAGGTCTGTGTTAATAAGACCGGTATCTCATATCTCTTCAGCACCTCTTCCTCCATCCTTCCATATCCTCCATCCTCTCCAGAGCATCCGCTCTTCTTTCGCTGCTCCCAGCGCCCGCGGATCTCACCATAGCATGCCTCGCAGGACCGTCAACAACCACGGCAGCACCGTTCTCGCTCGCCAAGGCCCCACGCCGCGCGCACACGCCCTCTCGCCCCCAGCTTCGCGCCGCCAGAGCGTGCATGCCACGCTGGGTCAGGGCACCGGCATCCAGCTGCACTGGCTCTTTCGCTCGACCATCCCCCGCCGCCGCGGCATGCCCATGCCCACCGACGTCCGCAAGCGCAACTTCTTTGGCGTCGGCGAGATTATCGGTGTCCTCGCGAATGTACGTACCTTCATTTCATCATGCCGCGCGCTGCGCCGTACTGCACGACACGGTGCCGTCTGTGACGTGTCTAATCAACTCTTGCTTGTCTCTTCCTTCGATGATGCAGCCATCAGAGACGCTCCGGTCGTTGACAGAGTCGAAGAAGATGCTCGAGGACACAAGGAGAGAGCTCGCAGAAGCGCGAGAGCGGGCCCAGCTGACCCCGACGCACACATTCTCTCCCCTGCCTGGCTTCTTCGACCGCCCAGCCGAGCTGAAGGCGATCACCCGTGCGTTGGAGGGCGAGCCGAGCTTTACAGTGCTCTTCGGCGCAAGCAGTGTTGGCAAGGTATCATTCCATTTGACTCTACACTCTACGGGTAGTACTGAATGGGGCTTAGACTGCACTCCTTCGGCAAGTGCTAACGCGATCCACGTACCACGTACTGCACTTCGACCTCCGTATCGCTGGCTTCGCAGACCTGGCTAGCTTATACATGAGCCTCAGGTATGATCATTCCAAGTGTACGACATCCTGCATATATTAACGATCGCGGTAGTCAGCAGATGGAAGGATTCTTCATGTGCATCGCCCAAGACCCAGACATGCCAGGCTACGAAGTGTTTGAGAAGGAGGCATGGGCATTCAAGGTAGGGCCTTTGCAGTCTCGTACATGTTTTGCGGGTCATGACATAGCACTCAGCACGATCGACTGAATGTCGAACGCCGCCTTTCGGGTGCGCAAGCGAGCGATACGGCGTCTGCCCCACTAGGCGATATCAAGACGAGCGACGTTGCGCGCCTCATGGAGCTATTCCAGGTTAATCCAAGCTTTCATGACTGGTTTCTACTTCACTAACTATGAATGTAGAGCTCGCTTCTACGCTATTGGAATTTCCAACCCTCACCAGAGTCTTATGCGGAGAAGCCTGCCTCGAAGGACGCCTCATCAGCCTCTTCTAGCAGTCAACAGAAGAACAAGGAGCAGCGCCCATCCTGGCGCGTGCGCATGTTCTCGCGGAAAAAGCAGTCGTCCACCACGCACCAGAATGGCGATGCTCGGCCAAAAACGGACGATCGAGGAAAGGCGAAGGAGACGGAGAAGGAGAAGAAGCCGGAGCCCCCTACGAAGAAGATCCCGGTGTTCTTCATCGACGAGGCACACAAACTGTACGTACGCTACGAGAACGCGTGGAGAAACAATACTTACGTGTGCCCAGTCCGGCGCTGATCCGCTCCATCGAGGCGATGAAGTGCATACTGGACGCGATGCTGGTGCTCACGAAGCAGGACAGGCTGTGCCATGTGATCCACGCGACGAGCGATCCGTTCTACCAGACGTGGCTGCGGCAGCTCAATGTCATGCAGCATTGCAAGGTGAGCTCATTCCCATGTTTCTGCTCATTTGCGCCGACGCGAAGCCTTTTGTAGATCATCACTATCGGAGACTACCCAAAGAACGAGACGCGCAAGTTCTTCCGTGAGCGCGTGCTTCCGAGCGTGCCCGAGAATCTGCGAGGCAAGCTGGACTTTGAGACGCTGTATGACGCTTTTGGCGGGAAGCTCGTGCATTGGCAGGACTTCATCTCCGAGTTCGGTATGTCTATGCTCGCTCAGTACCATTGATTTTAGCTAACCATATACTTCAGTCAATACCAACGGCAAGTTTGACAGTAAGACTGCATCGTTATATGTATGAAATGCTCGGCTGACGAAGTACACCACAGTCAAGCAATCTACACACTTCATCCAAGCCCACGCGCTGCTGAACCTACATATCATCCACTCCGCACAGGCATCGAGCAACGGCCAAGC
Source organism: Trametes pubescens (assembly GCA_001895945.1). Lineage (NCBI taxonomy): Eukaryota > Fungi > Basidiomycota > Agaricomycetes > Polyporales > Polyporaceae > Trametes > Trametes pubescens. The sequence goes on from MNAD01001500.1 coordinate 29,867, forward strand.
GCCCGACGCCTCGAACGCGCCCAACAGCCCAGAGAGCCGGCACGCCTCCACACACGCAATCCACCGTCTCTCGCCCCCCACCTCCGCCGCTGCAGGGGCCGGCTTCCGCATCTACAGCCCGCTCACGGCGAACCCGCACCAATCACCCCCCGCCGTGTTCGCATCGAGCAATGCCGGAAGCGCAGACGAGGCGCCCGAGTTCCAGGCGGACTTCACCGCATACCAGCTGCTGAAGGTCATGAACCGCCTCGCGCAGCCGGGCGCGCGCTCGCTGCCGTACTTCCTGCTCTGCCGCGAGCTCGGCGCGCGCGCGGTCGACGGCATGGTCAAGGGCCGCATCCTCGACCTGCGCTGGACGGAGCCCGTGTCGCGCGAGCTCGCGGACCCCCTGCGGCAGAGCATGCGCGTGCGCGAGAGCATGCGGGCGCAGCTCGGCGGGGGCGCGGGCCCAGGTGCGGGGAGCAGCGGGACGGCGGTGAACGAGCCTGGCGCTGGGCTCGGGCTCGGGGAGGGCGGGTCGGAGGAGGACGTGATGGTGCCGATGTCGGACGAGGAGGTGCTGCGCGCGCACGAGCGGCTGCTGGACGGGCCGCCGCTGGGGGGCGACGAGGAGGAGGAGGTGCTGGGCCCGAAGCTGGTGCCGATCTCGCCGATCATGCGCTATGCGATGCGCGAGGTCGTGCAGGAGTACTATGATGACGACGACGACCGGACTGCGTCCGAGTATGCGTCGCTCTCGGACGTGCAGGAGTACTAGTACTAGGGCGGATGGGGGCGGGTTCTCTTGTCGGGTTTGGGAATGGGACTCACGTTCGCTGTTTCGGTGTAAGGTATGTTCCTGTGTTACAGCTGGAGGTTTGTGTAATATGCTGGACACATATTTGTAGGTAGTTTTTGTTGTAGCGTACTATTCTATCCTTGGCTGTACGACTTGTCGACCGGCGTGCTTAGCAGTCTTGGTAACCGGCGCAAGAGCAGCGACACCACAGAACGACTAACCAAGGACCGTTTAAAACAGTAAATCGCATGCAGTAGTACCACGGTAAGTACTCACTCGATCGCTAGAAGCATGAAGCTCCATTTCCGCAACATCGTCCCGATTGCTAGTGTCCAACTGCCTGCCTAACTATCTTTGCTCATTGGAATTCGAAGACTCGAAGCCTCGAAGACGCGAGGACGATACCATAACTTTGCCGCATGGGAATTCTCCGGAGCGCCCGCGCGGCGCACCGCACAGGTGGCTAGGCCCCCAATTGTCGTTCGCCGTCATCCGTCATCTCTCCGCAGACAGCAAGCACAATCGAGGGTAGTAACCACCTTGCGTCCGCGAAGAACGCTCCGTGGGCGTCGATTTCCGGATACAGCGCCGCATGTGGTATGTGGACGTTGGGCGGTTCCGTATTCGGGGGGCTCATCAGTGATCCTGCCTACCTTGGGTTATATAGTCTCCGCGGCGGAGCGCTATCCTGTTTCCGACCCCCATCTAGTTCCATCGACGTACCCCGCGTACACAGAATAACGCATAACGGAGCATGCAGCGCGGACGCGGCCAGGACCGAGGCAGAGGCGGTGCACCTCCACGGGGCGGGGCGCCAAGAGGCGGCTACCGAGGAGGACCTCCTGGGGGCGGCGGCGGTCGCGGTAGCCCTGTACCAAGCTCGCCTGGCTACGGTCCCCCTCCTGGAGATGGTGGGGGATATCGTGGCCCTCCCGGAGACGGCGGAGCATACCGCGGCGGCGATCGCGGCGGATATCGTGGCGGCGACCGTGGAGGATACCGAGGTGGCGACCGCGGAGGCTTCCGTGGCGGTGACCGCGGTGGCGGCTACGGCGGGGGTGACCGAGGCGGTTATGGGGGAGGTGATAGAGGTGGTTATGGTGGCGGAGATCGCGGCGGTTATGGTGGTAGCGATCGCGGCGGCTACGGCGGTGGCGACCGTGGCGGGTACGGTGGGGGTGATCGCGGCGGTTATAGAGGTGGCGATCGCGGAGGCTACCGTGGAGGAGACCGTGGTGGTTTCCGGGGAGGAGACAGAGGCGGTTTCCCCGGTCGCGGTCGAGGGCGCGAACCTGGAGGGTAAAGTGCTCTGGATACCACTCGTGGTCTACCATGCTGATCGCGCGCGATAATACAGCGTATTCGCACCAGATCGACCTGCCAACATCGATGCTCGCACCTTGGACAACTCCCAAGACGCGCTTATAGCGTCGTTCCAGACACTGAGGATAGGCGAAAGGGAGCTTCCCTCTCGGCCTGGCTTTGGAACCTATGGACAGCCCATCAAACTGAGGGCGAACTTCTTCCCTATCAACGTGCCCAAGGGGCCGCTGTACGAATATGCCGTCGCCATGAATCCCACAGTATCCAACAGGCAACTGAAGCGCAGGATATTTCAACTGGCCGAGGAGACCGGCGTATGGAAGAAGGCAGGCCTCACAGGCAGGGTTGCCCATGATCGCGCCGCGAAGCTCGTGGCGTCGTTCAAAATCCCCCAGCCACTGGAGATCAAGATCTCGTATACGGAGGAGGGCACTGAAGACGACGAGAAGCCAAAAGAGCCCAAGGATTATGTCATGAACATCAACTACGTACAGCCTCTTGAGACGCAGCCCTTGACCAAGTAAGTACTTGTTCCTCCCCGTTGCAACCACCAACTTCCACGGAGGCGTTGGTAATATAAGGGACATGCAAACGGGAGGATGCCTCACCCCCCGTTGCGCGCCTTCCTTGTATGCTGCCGTCTCGTAACCCAACATGTGCCTCGGGTCTGGCGCCTCCCTCTACTGACTACTTCGCTCGTGAAGGTTCTTAGAGGGACATCCGCAATACCGGAACCACGATATCATGCCTGTCGTTAACGCGCTGAACCTCGTCCTTGCGATGTATCCAAACCGTGCAATGGGCGGGGGCGTCATGGTCGGGCGCAACAAATTCTTCCACCCATCGCCGGCCTCCCCTCCCGTCCCGCTTGGGGGCGGGCTGGAGGCATGGCGCGGCTTCTTTTCGTCCGTGCGCCCGTCATGGAAACAACTGATGGTGAACGTGAACGTGTGCACGACCGCGTTCTACACGCCAGGCAACCTCGCGGAGCGCATGATGGAGTTTATGAACGCAAGTTACGGCGCCCGCCCCGCAGTGTTCGTCCGCGGAATTCGCGTCAAAACTACGCATCTCGGGTACAGGAAGACCGTGAAGACCGTCGCGAAGGTCAACGCGCGGCAACACAAGTTCATGGTGGAAGACCTCGGCGAGGTCACCGTGGAGGAATACTTTGTGAAGAGTAAGTGGCGATTTATTGAACCCGGAGGAATCGTGTTGACGATAGAGCAGAGTATAAGATTCGCCTCCGCTACCCGGACTTACCGCTCATAGACGTCGGCGGGCAGAACTCGAACTACCTCCCAGCTGAGGTCTGCATCATCCTAGAGAACCAGCCGTTCAAAGGCAAGCTCCTCGACGAGCACACCGCCGCCATGATCACCGTTGCATGCCAGCCCCCAAACATCAACGCACAAGCCATCGTCGGGCGCGGCCTTCACGAATTCGGCTTCGCACAGACCCCTCCCCCGTTGAACGCCTTCGGCGTTTCCATCGGGTCTGAGATGGCGGTCGTTCCTGGGCGTATCATCCCGCCTCCAGTGGTGCGCTATCAGGGCGGCCCGCTGGCCGGCGTCGACGAACGTGCCTCGTGGAATCTCCGCGGGGTGCGCTTCTCCATCGGCGCGCGTCTCGAGAAGTGGGCAGTCTTGCTCATCCAGGACGGGAACCGGCGGGACGAGTTTCAGGGGCCTGACGACCCCGAGCTACACCGGAACGTTTCCGGCTTCGCCGATATGTGCCGGCGGAGCGGGATGAATGTCGACCAGGCGCAGCCCGCCATCGTCGACGTTCAGCTGCCACCGAAACGGCCTGAGGATCCGCTGCGGAAGGCGGCGATCCAGCAAATCCGCAACGTGCTCACGAGCATGAAGTCGAAGCCGAAGATCGTCCTCGTCATCCTCTCGAACGGAGACCGGCACGTGTATTCGGGCCTGAAGCACCTGTGCGATGTGTACCTCGACGTGGCGACGGTGTGCGTGCACGCGGCGAAGTTCCGCAAGGAGAAGGGCCAGCCACAATATTTCGCCAACGTCGCGCTCAAGTTCAACATGAAGCTCGGCGGAGTGAACCACGAGCTCGGCGAGCAAAACACGGCGTGGCTGAATAGCCAGCCAACAATGCTCGTAGGAATGGACGTGACGCATCCTGGTGCGGGCACCGTCCGGGGCACGCCATCGATTGCCGCTGTCGTCGCGACCATTGATCGGCGCATGGCCCAATTTCCTGCGAGCTTGCGCTTGCAGGAGTCCAAGAAGGAGGTTCGTGCTTCCATCAGGCGACCACTCCACCGTTCTATACTCGTGCAGTTCGCTGAATGTCCGAACAGATGATTACCGACTTGCGAGCTATGATGGAGGAGCGCCTCCTCGCGTTCATGGCCCAAAACCAAAACATGCTCCCGACGCGCGTGTTGGTCTATCGAGACGGCGTATCTGAGGTCCTTCCCCCCTGCTCTATGTGTCGGGATAGATTCTGACACAGATTCGTATCAGGGACAATTCAAGATCGTTCTCGACGAAGAGATGCCTGAAATAAAGGCTGCATTCGCGCGGTTTAGTGCTCCAGGCAGGCCATATAACCCGAGGTTGACTATCGTAATCTGCGGAAAACGACACCATACCCGATTCTTCCCCACCGACGCTATCCATGCTGCACAAGATGGGAACCCCAAGCCGGGAACCGTTGTCGACAGAGGTGTAACGGCTGTGTACGAATACGATTTTTTCCTACAGGCTCATGGAGGTGAGTGCCGTCGATCGCTACTTCTCTGGATTGATAGTGACTCGCTCTTCTTCTTGTATAGGTCTCCAGGGAACGACGCGACCGACACACTACTACGTCGTCCGGGACGAAATCGGGATTGGTGCAGACCAGCTGCAGGTCTTAACCAACGACATTAGCTACATGTTCGGGCGTGCGACCAAAGCGGTCAGCCTCGTCTCTCCAGCATACTATGCCGACCTCGCGTGCGAGCGCGGCAGGTGCTACATCATCTCGCTCCTGCAGGGTATCTCCGATTCCGGGACGACAGCAACGAGTGGAAGTGGAAAGAATGACGCCAACGACGAAGTCATGAATGAAGCGAAGAAGCTGTGGCGATTCGACAAGAGCCCCAACGGCGTCGGGGGTTCGCTCAAGGATACTATGTTCTATCTCTGAATGTGAAGATTTCTGGAACTTGCCGTACTGTTGCATTTTGAAAGTACCTGTAGGGTGTGTACGTAGTATTGTTACCATGCTCGTCAATCCTACGAGAGGAGCCATTGCTTGGCTTCGGTACCAAGGAGTGGGCGACAAATATCTCAAGATCAGCATTAAATTGACGTTTTGTAAAAGCCTAGTGTTATGAACACCCGTATCAATGGGAGTCGAATGAGTTGCGAGAGCGTAAGTTACACAGGTCGCGGCAACCACTCAGTGATAAGGAAACAAAAGGTCAAAAGTGGACAATCAGGGGATTGAACCCTGGACCTCACGCATGCGAAGCGTGCGCGCTACCACTGTGCCAATTGCCCATATGTCCTGCAGTGCAACATAACATTATGGAAGTTATTCCTTGATCAGCGTCTCGTACTGCCAGACTGGTCCTGAAAACACAACATGATGTCCCGTGGCAGCAACACGCGCGTTCTGTAAGCTTGTGGTCCAAGGGAACTTCAAATTTCTGACATAGAAAACTGCTTAGCAATTCCACTTCTCCAACCGCTCAGTCGCCCCTTCCCATTCCTTCCCTATGCGCCCGCCAACACCCGCACTCCTAACATTCACCCTGCATTCGAAGCTGACTGGCTTCGAATTGAAGCCGTTGGTAAAGTTCCATGGATCCGGAAGCACTGGCTTTCCGGCTGCGTCCAGAGCAGGGAGGATATCGAAGGCCCATAACAGCCTTGCTACAGCGATGAACAGGGAGTTGTGCGCCAGATGCATGCCCACGCAAATCCGCCTGCCGAAGCCGAAGGGGAGGTCGAAGTCCTTCATGCGCGGATCGTCGCTCTCGAGGAAGCGCTCCGGGATAAACTTGTCGGGGGAAGGAAATATGACAGGGTCCTGCATGATGCCACTATTATCGGATATTATTGCATCAGAGAACTGCTGAAATGCAAATATAAAGACCAGGCGGACGTACGCGAGGTTTGCGAAGACGGTGGAGCCTTTAGGTATGAACCTAGTCGGTAGTATTTAGTAAGCTACGATGAGCTAGAGCAGATATCGCCAGTACTTACATTCCATTGTACTCGTCGTCAGCGGTAACCGCGTGCGGCGTGCCGCCTAGGACCGCGATAGGTCTCCACCTTAACGTCTCATTGATCACCGCCTTGAGGTACGGCAGACGCTCCCGGTCCTCATATCCCGGCAGACGGTCCATCCCAACGACGGTGTCCAATTCGGCCTGAGCCTTGCGCATAGCTTCCGGGAAATGTAGCATGGCCACTATAAACGGCTGAGTGATACGTGACGGTGGCCTGCGAAGAGCTACTCACAGAAAAAGACGCATAGCGTCCCAGAGGTCTAATCTTCGTCAGATGTTGCGTCTGAATGGAAGAGCAGAGGTTCACATACAGTTTCAATACCTGCACCAAATGGCGAAGATACAGTATACGCGATATCTAAGTCTGACAACCCATTTTTCGACTGGTTGGCGACGGTCTGGGATGTCAAGCAATCGGGAGCGGTGCCATCTGCCATCCGCTTCTTCACATCGTCCAGAAGGTGTGTGAGCAGGGCGATGTCCCTCTGACGATGCACTTCCGGCTCGCGTCGGAACCATTGGAGAGAACGCTGTCGAGCTGGTTAGCGATATTCGCCAGAGAGAGCTGGTGATGCATTACAGGGAGCTTCAAGAGCCACGGCCACGACTCCACAAGATACTTTCCGGGAATGCTGCATATGAGGTCAGCGTCATTGCTTATAGGGTATATTCATGGTTTTGCCCATACTTGACACTGTCCCATCACGAATATAGTGAGCGCTGAACGCGCTTAATGGCCGATGTTCAGGTGCTCACCTCGTTAGATCTATAGGGAGGCGATTTGTATCACAACGGCTCATGGATCAGCCAATCTCGCACTCACAATCCATCGCGGCCATGTTTTCCTTCACGATCCACTCGTCCACGCTCTTGACTCGACGCCCGTATGCAACAAAGGTAGCGACGCTTGCGGAATATCTACAGAACGATTCATCGTTTCAGGAATGAAACCAGGAGCTACGTAGGCGGACATACCGTTGTAAGTGGCGCTCGAAATGCGCCGGATCATTCGTGAGGTCATGCAAAAGTACGATAGACTCCAGCGACTGTATCTCGTTGTAGGTGTCTGCGCGCCTAGAATGGAATCCCGAGTGCAGGACCTGACACAAGTCCGGTTCAGCGGGCGGACATTGAGGACCGACCGAGTCTCACCTTCCGCCATCTGCGCCAGCCTTCACCGTACGGGAGCATGAGCCCGCGCATATTGTCTGATAGGATTTCTCCCCTTGTTGTAATGGTCAGACTTACCCATTCTGCTTGCAACACGCAATAACGGTCGAGCGAAAGACGTACGCGACAACAAAGCGTGGTCGACTGGAGTAGATTTCGGACCTCTTCTCAAGCAAGTCCCATGCTGCCTGTGCGGTGCCGAGCACTACATGAATGCGTCAGTCAGGGCACATTCAGAGCCCGTACGAACTTACCGATCACCGGGGTACTGCCTAGATGAAGCGACACCACAGGGCCTGCAAACCATCGACTCAAAACAGAGTATCCGCACCAGGGCGCAGAAGGCGTACCGTATTGCCTGTTCCACTCCGCGAACTTTCGCCAAGGCTTGATAGACGGAACCTGGTGCTTGTTCCCGATGAATGGCAGCCCACGCGGACCGGGAGGCATGTTCCTTCTGCGCACATGGTGCCTCACCAGCACGAACACCGCCGAGGCTAGCAAGATCAACCAGACATCGATGGCAAGTTCTAGCATCACCTTTGGGTCAACAGCAGCATGCGAGGAGGTCCGTTCAGCGGCCATGGGGGGCGCGAGCTCGCGAATGCGCGCCGCGGGAGGATCTTATAGCGGCCGACTGCTCACGGGAACAAGGGTAGGCGCGCTGTAGAGCAGCACGCTTCGCGAAGCCTGTCGGCGGCCTCCTGAGAAACAGCTCCGTAAAACCTGTCCCATGACTGGGTTCACGGCTGCAGTAGAGGGCGGTGACCTCCCAAGTAGTGCGTTCTTGCCCTCGGGTGGACGCCCACTTGACGTTAGGTATACGCGCGAGGCACTGATTCACGGCATGCGGCTATATCATACACCCATGTGGTTATACTGCATGTACATCTTCATTGCTAGAGTGAGATACGACGTCAGCTGTTGGAATACATAGAGCGACGAAGCCCAGGGTACGCGCCTTCCCCTTCACCTTCTCGCTTTCTCTTTCTCTGACGCGCAGGTCCTCTGCGAACGTCTCGCGAACCTAGACGTTGCGTTAATCCAAGGAGCAACAATCATTGGAACAGTGACTGTACCTTATTGAAAAAATCACCGTCCGCCAACAGGCGTAGGCCGGTTGCAGCGAGCGCCTCAGAGACTTTGAGACATGCTGTGTGGGACTCCTTCGTCGCCGCGGCATCGGTGAACGCCTTGGTATGATTCCCTCCGCTAGTTGGAATGGCTAGATCGTGCACTAAATCAGCACAAGGCGTATTCTCGTTCAAACGAAATGCTACACACCGAAGGAAGGGTGGATGGCCGGTAAAGCTTCATTAAGACTCGTCAGTGAAGGCGAAATGATATCGGAAACGGGCTTGCCGACCATATGTAACATTTCCCTGCGTTTCATCAGCATTGCAACGAATGATAGAGCATCAGAAGACTCACGAAGTCCGTCGAGGCCTGAGAGATCCCGTGCACGAAGTCGATCGGCCCAGCAGTCTTCGCAAACACATCTGAAAACTCGTCACCTACGTACGCCGAATACCTGTAAGTTATACCACTGGGTGAGATAGACAGGATGACGTACTGAGAGCCTTGTTCTGCCTCAATTCGAAGGTGCCGTTGCCCATCTCGATCTTAGCACGACATCCCGTAGCGAGAGCTGCTCCTCTGAAAGACGCTGTTTAGGTCACAGTAAAAGGTCTATATGCGCTAAGGACGTACTCGAAACATTTCTTGATGCGCTCTACAGCGACATCGACTTTTGGTCGAGTCGGTGCGCGCACGTACCATCTGCGAATCGACTTAAGATAAGCGTACAGAAAATAACGGACACGCACTTACATCATCTTAGCATAGTCCGGAATGACTGCAGAAGTCCGTCAGCATACACACCGAGAAGTTAAATGGTATATCGAATGCAGCGCACTGTTTGGAGTCCAATCTTTCCCTTCGATGATACCATGCACACGATGTGTGGGCTTGAGCTGCTGTCTAAGCATAGATATGTTGGTGTATGAGATCACTGCTGCGTCGAGAGCGTTCTGGCCCTCCCAAGGCGATAAAGCCGCATGGGCACTGGAGGATAGGTGTCAGAATCCGATCTACCAGAATGAAGCAAGACGGTACCAACGTGTGGCCAACGAATTCGACGTCGACGCGCTGTCGAGCAAGGCAGCTGCTCAAGCTGGCGGAGAACGGGGGACCCGGGGCAGGATGGCACCTAAATAATATTGTCTATCAGTGTGCCATGATGTTCTCGTCCGTGTCTTCCACGTACATCAAGCAGGCATCCAACCCTTCATATGCGCCACGCTCAAGCAATATGGCCTTACCCGCACCACCTTCCTCTCCTGAAAGCGACGTTTTAATACGGATATTCAACCAGTATGAAAACTCTGTACCTGGTGTGCCCAGCAGAACGACAGTGCCAGCGATGTCGAATTTGATGAGCGCTGCCTTCACCGCGCAAGCCACCGCGACCCCTGCAATGGCAATCAAGTTATGTCCACAAGCATGGCCGATGCCGGGGAGAGCGTCCATCTCCGAGTTCACCCCAAGTGTGCGGCCACCGGATCCATGAGAGTACTTGGCGACCCATGCAGTCTCGAGAAGATATTTTCGAGTCACTTCGAAACCTTGCGTCTCTAAGTACGCCGTCAAGACATCGTGCGCATGACTAAAGTTGATTAGACAGCAATGACTGTAACGATTATAGGGATGAACCACTCACAATTCTTCGAAGCGCGTCTCCGGCAGGGCTAGGGCGTTATGTCAGGACACGAGGTGCTCATTGGGGGAAGCATTAACGTACAATGGATGTCTTGGCTCAATTTGAATAAGTCCCCGTCGAGCGCCGTGATGGTAGACTTGACGAGTTCCAGAAATTCTGGCCTGTAGATGTCACCACTCTGCAGCTCTGCGCTGACCACGTCTTGCTCCGGTTGCCAAAGGTCAGTGGACATGGTGGGAGAGATGGAAGACAGAGTAAGGGAGAGATGCACTGATAACTTTCTCACCGCAGATATCTGCTGACCGCCTCCTGACGCTATCTAATCTGGCAAAAACTACTCTCCCCCTGAGCCTTCCTTACGGACGTTCCAATGTGCTCCGAGAACGGCAGAGAGACGAGCATATCGAACCACTAGACAGTGAGCAAATGCGATGACGTAAAGCACGATAAGCGAGGATATACTACATATTATACCAATCCATGGATTTCTGAACTTGTATCATGCTGTGTCGAGCGCTTCCACCCTCCACACCTTAATGACACCTGCCCGGTCGGCAGTAACGAGACCGCCACGGAAGGGCGAGTCGATGCACGCTATAGCAGTGATGGTATCTTGATGGCCTTTCAGAAGGTTCTGCTGATTGTGGTTGATCAAGGAAAGTCGTTGAGGAGGCCGATTGCCTTGCGCCGACGGCGACGACGCCCATGTCTCGACATACGAAGAAGCCGTGCCCGTAGCCGCACGGGAGATGCTAGAGAACGTGGATGAATGTCAATTCCGAGCAGAATGAATCAATGTCAACAATAGCGCACGCACCTGTAAGTAGGCTTGTCGCCGTCCGCCTCAAGCCCGCTAAGCACAATAGATCGTTCTGGGCGACCGAGATCCCAGAAACGCAGCTTGCAGTCCTCCGAGCCCGTGATGAGGAAGCCGCGACCAGACGAACGGCCCGCAGACTTGCTGTCTGCCTCGGCCATATGTGATCGGTGGACGACTGTGTGTCCGCCGAACTCGGTTCCCGCCACGACCGCGCGGACGTCAGGTGAGGGCGAGAGCGGGGTGTCGCCGCGGGTGGCGTCGTGTCCCACCACGCCGCCGCGTTGGGCGCCTGAGCCTGATGGTCCACCCTCCTGTCGTGCCCGTACAAGCGCAGCGATGGCCGCCGCCGGGCTTACCTCGGCCTCGTCGACATTGACCTCCTTTGGCTCATCCACAGCCTCGGATGAATTGACAGTAGTCCGGACCGCGAACGTCTCGACCAACGTGGTTCTCTCGATGTCCCATACTTCGAGTATGGTGTGTGAGGGACCCTCCGATTGCGGCGTCTCCGTTGCGACGACGATCCATTTGCCTTTGCCTTTGGTTGGGTGAACGAGGCACTGGTGTACGCGGCCGCTGCGCCCCCTCGATCCGAGACCCACTTTCCAACTCTTGATTAGGACGCCAAAACGGATGTCCCATAGCGAGAGGACACCGGTGGAGGTCCCGCAGATAACCCATGCCCGTTTGCGGTCCAAGCAGATGCAAGTAATCGGTCCGTGGTGTCGCGGGTTCTCCATGCGCTGCAGGGTGCGCATCGTCATGAGATCCATGATTGTGATCACAGAATGCGTTGTCGCGAAGACCAAGTTGGACAAGGTATCTAATAGCACGTCAGTTGACGCACACTCGGGGCAACGAACGGACCTAGCACTACCTGTCGAGTAATGCGTCATGCTGGTGATGTATTCGCCCGGCGTATCTACTCGATGCTCGCGGACGACCTGCAGTTTATGGTACTTCGGCAACTGTCCGCTCTGACTCGCATGCACACGGACGATATGCAGACTCCCGTCCTCCGCGGCGCTCGCGAAGCAGTGCACGCCTTCAAGCATGCACACGCTTTTGACTCGCGCGTGGTGCTGGTTGTAGGTGTGTCGGGGCTTGCTCGTGACGTTCCGCTCCAGGCGTGCAGTGTCCCATACCTTGACCGTCTTGTCGTCCGACGCAGACACGAAGAACATGTGGTCGGGAGACACAGCCAGACCGGTCACAACGTCCGAATGAGAGCTGAAGTGCGATATGAGAGACGCTTCAAGACGGCGCGATGCTCCATCTCGGGCCATGAAGCTTGCATGTCGGGCTGCGTTTCGACGGCGCACGGGTCCTTCATGGACTTTCGGACCGAAGTCGTTCTGCAAGTCACGATTGTTGTCCAGATACAGGTGCTCGAGAAGGTTGCTGATGCCGGCCTCCTGCCCATCTAGAGAAAAGAAAGCTCAGCGTGGTGAAACGTAATGTATAAGCCATGCTAACTGACCATATGTGGAGATGGGCGCTATCGAAGGTACCCGTGGTTTATCTTGCGCACGCACCGTGCCCGCAATAGAGACCGGGGATGATCGTCCAGACGGTGAGGGGGAATCGGAGCGGATTTGTGTGTGAGCCTCCAGAAGCCCTATAGCGCTTGCCTTCGAAGAACCAATAGCAGGTGCCGCCTTCGGCCCATCTCCACTGATCGGGAAGCGCTGCATCGCACGGAAGGCAGAGGTCGTGGTAGACACTGTAGACTCTGCCGGACTACCAGGGCGATCGAACCCTTGAGGAATCTCTGGCGAGATCGACGCAGGTAGAGCGTTGGTGTCGATAGAGAGCGGGTGTGGGAGGGGACTACGAGGTTCACGTGAACCTGGTACCGCCAGAGAGCTGCCTGAGCCGTTGATGATGGCAAGCCGTCTTCGAAGGTCCTCAAAAGGTGCACCAGCAGAACCCGGGCCGTGGTCAATGCTCAGTGTCCGGGTAGTTCGAGGTGTCCCTGGCGACCTGACGAAGAAGTCGGATGCGGGTCTGTGCGAAGACAGTCGAGAAGAGCGCCCTTCTGACTCTGGCGCACGCAGGAATACCGTCTGAGGCACAACTCCGAGTTTCACCAGCTCGATTGTGCTAGTCGACTTGAGCGCATCGGTCTCAACCTCTACACTTACGCGAGATGCAAAGCTGGGATAGCATGAGTTATACTTCTACAAGGGTATGCAAGAATGCGCTGACCTTGATATTGCTCGCGCGAGCTTCAGAACGTAGTCCCGCATTGCCATCAGCTTGGCCTCCTCCACCGACGACATGCCCAACTGTTGCAACTTCGCCAATTGTGCCTCGTCCCTGGATATCCATCAGCATTTCGCGCGTTATGTTGAGAACAGATGCACGTACTCTTCGGACCGTGCCCGAGATGTCGCATTCCCAGTTTGTCGTACTGTGGCCATGCTCTCGCGGGGTGACTCGCTCTTTGCGGGCCTGTGTGAACGCCAGAACGAGGTCTTGTCCGCCTTCATCGCCCACTGTACCGCAGCATCGAAAACCTGCCGCGACAGCGGGTATTTCATTGCCAGAAGGAGACTCTTCTCGTCCACATCCCGCACGTCCGACCGCAGAAAATGTTTGAGCGACGGGTACAAAATGCACCACACGTCACTCGGCGGCAGGTGTTTCGCAGCCGAGGCGATGAAGGCCGCAGCGCCTGAGCGGTGCAAGCAGCGGAAAATTCCAGCACGTCAGTACTCTGCGGGTGTATGCGAACGGTGCGATGACTCGCACCTTGTCGTATCCAGATGTTCGGATGGTACAGAAATCCAAGTGTCGCGCTCATCAGTTCCCAGATGCGCATTTTCTGGAATAGCCCCAATTCACATAGGTTGGTCAGCGAGGCTAGCACCTTCGCCACGACTGTCTCCTCGACATCTGAGGAGTCAGCAGGTGAGTCAGCATGTCTTCTGGTGAGTCTGAAACCGCAGCCACATACCGGACAACGCTTGTATCATGAGCGGCAGGATATACTCCTCAAGGCTACGGCCGCCAGCACACGCGGCCACATCGACTATGCTGTCGAAGAATGCATACCGCAGCAACCAGTCACGATCGTTGAGATATGTGATCATGTGGCTAAGGAGGACATCGTTCGTCTTCTGGCGGCCGAGGAAAATACACAGGGACGAGATGTTGTGGAGGACCGCGCGCTTGACGACGCTAGAAGGGTCCACGAGCAGCGTCGAAAGGTGTTCCTGTATACTATTCTGTAGATCGTTCATGCTGGCGTCGTAAGACACCTATGCTCATGTTTAATAGTATTTTAAGAATCCGGATTGAAACGAAGACCTACCTCGAAATGCGCCTCATCGTACTCTTGTGTGTCTGGAGACAGCTTGTACGTGCCATGTGCCTTGAGCGCTTGTCCCATCTCCAGGTACCGCACGGCCGTATCGGCGAGAGGCACGATGATCTGCGCATACATGCATCGCACCAAGACTTCTGGGTCACGGACGAGGTGTCCGATGGCAGGGATGATGTACTCCGGGAATATAGCCGCGTTTGAGGGTGTGATGACAGTCACCAGCATGAGGACCTGCATGAGAGTGCGCAACGCGGAGGCGCGCACGAGCCCCGCGTCATCGTGCAACAAGTCGACAATGTACGGGACCATGCGGTCGAGCTTTGCCTCGTCGGTGAGGTGTGCGGAAAGTGCGAGGAACACGTCTAGCGCGCGGATCTTCGAACTCGGGAGGTAGCAGTTGCGGATATTCGCGCATATAAGCGACAAGATGATGAGAGCAGGACCGTCTGTAGGGTAAGTCAGAAACAAGTGCGTTGCAAAGAGCAATCCTGTTGACCTTCCGCTGCAGCACGTTTGCGTGCAGACCACGCGCTGTGAAGTTTGCTCTCACGATTTGGGATGTTGAGTTCGACTGGAAGAACGTCCTATTCTTAAGTCAGGACTCGTTCTCGATCAAACACCGAAATCAGAGATCTCACATGGAATGGGCGCGACGAGGTGATTTGAGGTGTATAGTCGACCTTGACGTCCATAACGGTCTCTCCTGTTGTGTCGCTCACGAGATAAGGCTCAACGCTCTCGTAATCCGCCCATATCCGTTCCATGCGATGATCAGAATCGCTTGGGAGAGGGTCGTTGGTCGACTCTCCGTTTAGGGCGGCAACGGACGAGGCGAGGTGACCTGTCGTTCTTTGCGCTGCAGGGACTGCGCTGCTAGGGGTGGCTGGAAGCACCTGGGCGGTTGAGAACAACGTTGGGGCATTCACCTCGTTGACAGAATGGACATAGTTGTGTAAGAACGAATAGAAACATTCGGGGAAGACCGCTCCGCGGGAGGTGTGGAGGAGCGTATCGAACGTAGGTCGAGTGGCGGGATCAATGCCAACCATTTGTTTAATGAGGTCCTGAGCGCAATATGTCAGGGCGGCCATATATAAACCCATATAGAAGTCACCTACCCGGACGCCTTCCTCTTCGATCGCACTGAGCTGCGTCTCCAACTTCAACTCGCCTTCCCGATACTTGAACAGCTCGCTGAGTGTGAAGAGCGGCCTTCCCTCCAAGAAAAGCTCCGCGATCACACAGCCTACGCTGAAGCAGTCCATGGCCTCCGTAACCTTGCCATCTCTTCGTCCCTCAGTATCGTCTACAGCCAATTTGGATTTCTTGGCGCTGATGTCCGGGTTGTCGTTGGCGGTGTAGAACCGTTCAGGAGCGATGTAGCACGAGCGGCGTCCAGACGTGTCGAAGAAGAACGAGAAGTCGGAGGGATCGTCGAGAGGGAGGAATGTAGGCTTGTACGACGCAAAGTCCGAGACATACACCCAGTTCCAAGAGGTGACCAAGATGTTCTCTGACTTGATGTCACCATGAGATACTTTGCGGTTGCGGGCGTCGCGCAACGCGTTCAGTATCTGGAATGCGATCCACTTCTTCTCCGCGGCGCTCAGGAAGGGCCGTGTGCTTGATCAAGCCTCAGGACGGAAACAAAAGACACGCAAGAAGAGTACTCACCTGATACGGTCGTAGAGATTGCTCGCAGCCCATTGCCGAATGACATACCCCGCCTTGTCCGTCTCCACAAAGGTTTGGTACCCATACACGTTGGGTATATCCGCCAGAGCCTCACGTTCGACTGAAAGACGTTAGCTTCGGTACGCAGACCAGATGAAGCGGCGACGCGTACTCTTGAGCCTTCTGTGGTACTTCCTCAGGCTAAGACCCGGATCTGGCTTGATGAATATCTTGACCACGAGATACCCATTCTTATGGCGACATTTCACCGTCTTCAAGAAACGAGCAGAACCCAGACTGGAAGGTTTTGTAATCAGTTCTAACGGAGTGGAAGTACTGAGGGTCGCACCTTCTCTCATAGACTACGTCTCCGCCGAGTTCAGCCACAAACGAATCTAGCGCACCACTGGTACGCGTCAATGATTGTGCGTTGCCCATTTGACTTATACGACCATCACACGTTCAACAAGAGCACCAGTTCGCGAGGTATTATGTGAGTGATTCAAGAGCACAGAGAGCCCAGTGTATGTGTGAGGGTCAAGCAAGAAGGAGAGCAGTGGCTTTGGCTAAGCGCTTGCGCGCGTCATTTCATAGCCTCTCACATTGTGCCGCAGGCGGTAGTAGACCGTCGAGATCCAAACCTAGACAATTGCGACTTGGCGACGAGGAGCACTCAAGCCCAAGCTCAACTCGGTAGGGTCAGTGCGTGTAGGTGCAGTACTTAGTCGCAATGACTTCAATAACCCTCACACATAGTAGCGTACATGTATCTGCCCAATCTGCTCGATTGCTATCGGCTGCCCAGAACTCGAGACACTGAAGTACACATTGCGAAGACAAACTATGCACCGCGTTGCGGACATCTATATCTACTCCAGCTTGTTGTGGAGACTCCTGTTGTTCTTCAGCGCGAGCAGCTTCTCCGTGATAACGTCCAGCGGCAACGTCTCCGTGCGCGCCTTCGTCCCGACGTCGTCGCGGTTGCGGACGTTGACGGAGCGCGTGTCGAGCTCATCCTGACCAACGACTATAGGGAAAATGTTCAATATGGTCCCGCAGCGTACACAAGGGATAGTACACACCGAGGATGAAGTTGTACTGCGCAATCTCGCCGTTGCGGACCTTCTTCGGGAGCGTGTTCTCGCCATTGTCGACATCAACGTACAGACCAGCCTTGCTCAACTTCTCAGCGACCTCAGTAGCGTACTCCCTCTATCATGAAATATTAGACTCCGCCACCTTTCATCACACGACCTGGCACTCACGTAGGGGATCGCAACGGGGATAACGAGCACTTGGCGCGGTGAGATCCAGAACGGCCACTTGCCCGCGAAGTGCTCAGTGATGATCGCGATGAAGCGCTCCATGCTGCCCAGGATGGCGCGATGGATGATGACCGGGCGCGGCGGGGGCTTTCCAGCGTCGGCCGCCTCGTCCGCGCTGCGGTACTTGAGGTTGAAGCGCTCGGGCAACTGGAAGTCGAGCTGGATGGTCGCGCACTGGTACGCGCGCTTGAGCGCGTCGCGGATGGTGATGTCGATCTTGGGCCCGTAGAACGCGCCGTCGCCGGGGTTGACCTCCCACTTTCCGGGGTAGAACTTCTCGAGCGCGCCCTTCAGTTGCTGTAGAGGGAGTACCGTGAGTATATAGTCATCATAGCGAGGGGTATAATACGGACCTCCTCCGCGGCGTTCCACGTCTCCATGGTACCGAGGTAGTTGTCAGGGCGGGTGGAGAGCTCCAAGTGGAACTCAAAGCCAAAGAGGCCGTAAATGTGCTGCATGAAGTCGAACAGAGCGGCGATCTCGTCCTCGATCTAGTATATAATCAGCGCTAGCCCCCGGTTTCGCGACATTGCGGCCCACCTGTTGGGGCATGCAGAACACATGCGTGTCGTCTTGCACGAAACGGCGCACACGAGTCAGACCCGTGAGGGCGCCCGACGCCTCGTTACGGTGGATGATACCAAACTCGGCCATCCGGATGGGCAGCTCCTTGTAGCTGCGGTCGCGCGAGTCGAAGATGAGGCAGTGACCGGGGCAGTTCATCGGCTTCAATCCCCACTTCTCCTTCTCGATGTCGAGCGTGAACATGTCGTCTTTGTAGTTCTGCCAATGCCCCGACGTCTCCCATAGCTTGCTGTGGTACATGTTCGGCGAGATGACTAGCATATAGTCAGCATATATAGGACGCAGGAGATTCGTGCCGGCGTACCTTCCTGGTACCCACGCTTGAAGTATTCGGACTGCGCGCGTCATTAGTTAGACGGACATTCCGCAGGATGTAAAGGCACATACCCGCATGAGCTCAATAAGGGTGTTGTAAATACGAGTACCGTGCGGGAGGAAGAAGCAGCTTCCAGGGCTAAGGTCGTTGAAAAAGAATAGCTCCTGCTCTCTGCCAATCTTTCGGTGGTCGCGCTTCGCAGCCTCCTCGAGGAACTTCTTGTACTCAGTCAGCTGCTTCTTGTCGGGGAACGAGATACCATAGACACGCTGGAGCGAGTCATTGTTGGCGTCTCCGAGGAAGTATGATGCAGAGTTCTGTAACGCTCGCGTTAGCGAAAGTCAGCGTCGCATGCCGAGTTATAGCACCTTCGTGACCATGAACGCCTTGATCTTGCCAGTGTGAGGAATGTGGGGCCCGAGGCAAAGATCCACCATAGGTCCGCAGCGGTAAACAGTCGTCGAGGTGCCATCAGGGATCTTGGTCTCGATGATGTGCTTCTTGTATTTGTTGTACTATGGAGCCGTCAGTTTATGTCTAAAGACGCATATATACGCATGAGACTCACCCCGAACATCTCTAGGAGAGTCTCTTTCGGGACCACGAGACGCTCGAACTTCTGCTTCTCCTTGATCGCCAGCTCCGCGACCTTCTCAATGGCGGGATAGTCGCTGTTTACTACTGGCCTAGGCAAATTAACACTCGTAAGTTGTATGCGTCGCAAGATTTGTTGACAGCACTCACCTATCCTCGATGGCCATTTCGTAGTAGAAGCCGTCATCTGTCGGGGGGCCAATGCAAAGATGACAGCCATAGTGGCGCTCAGATGCCTCGCCGAGTACATGGGCGGACGAATGCCAGAAGACTCGCTTCCCTGTGAAAACGCTTGAGTTCGGGACATCAGGAGAGGAGAACAATTCGACTGACCTTCTGGGTGCTCAAAGTCAAGCAATTCCAAAGAACACGAGCCTTCGAGAGGACGTTCCAAGTCCCACAATTTACCATCAACCTAGATAATGAACAGTCAGTATGTGCGCATATATAGGGACTACATAGGCTTGGGGTATGACATGATATCTCCACGAGCAGGGACTCAACGAGGGTTTGTTTGTGGGCAAGCCCATCATATCTGACGTTACTCTGGAGCCCCGCCAACTCGAGACTGCCTTCGAAGTTGCTTTCTCCGTCACGTTCTCTACTCGTACTCGCGAACTCAACATGATGCGGCTCATCGCATCAAAACTATGAGTTCGGAGTGAATACTCAACGTGCTTCGAGGGCCACATTCCGCGAAATTGTAGATCCACGAGTGAACATGCGCTTGGACACTGTTTCGTGCTAGCTCGAGTACCCGTGCTGTTCCATGATCGATTTTCGTACGCCCGTAGCCCAAGAAAACAGAAACTGAGACGTAAATCGTGTAGCTCACCTTAGCAATGACCGTCCGGTCCGCGAGGCCTTGGGAGATCTGCTTCGCTATGTCCATTGGGCTCGTCTCCCAGCTGGTTCCTTTCCGCTGGGAGCCATCGGGGAGAGTGATCGAGATTTCCTGGCGCGGTTGGTCTTGAAGCAACGAGATCAGGACATCATGCGTCGTACATGAGATCCTCGAGACACGCACTTTTCACCCACTCATCCTGCTCCGCCTTGAGCTTCTCAAATATCTTGAGTCGGTGATCGAAGAACTCTGGGCGCGGGGTGATCTACATCGCGGCACGGCTATTCAATACGACACTATACGACGCGTCCAAATAGTCGTTGCTCACTTCTAGCGGGTGTGCGGACGTGGTGTCCTTTCCCTTCTTCTCCTTCTTCTTGTTTCCCTCCTGATGGGGGGCGTTCAGCGCCGAAAGCTGCGCGGGCTGAGAGGTGGATGCGACCGGCGTGGTCATGGTGGTTGAGTGTAGACGTGTCAAAGCAGGACGGAGGTTATATCCAGCGCAGGGGGGTACTATATACAGACGTCGATGGACAAGTTGCTGAAATCGATGCAGCCTCAGCATTCCAGGTGGTCGTTGCGAGTCATCGTGACCAACGGTCCGGCCTGTGTGCGAGAACTGGATCTTATCTCTGTGCGGCCGGACGATCTACGCGATCTTACATCCAACATTGAATAAAAGACTCGCGAGAGCGCGGATAGGCGATACAAAGGACACTAGCCGACTTCAGGGTCTCTCGGGGCACTGCGTGCATAACGGAGCAGTGTTGTCACTGACCAGCTGTCTGATCGGTCTGACCACGTTGACCAGATAGACCGGTCAGCAACTGACCGTCCTGACTGACCACCAGATCTCGATTCGTAGCGCCCAGATATATCTACTGATAAGATACCAGTAGGCGAAGGTCCAGGAGGTCGTCGCCTCCACACGAGTAATAGTCGAGTAGCGAGTATTAACAGAGTACGGCGAGCAGTGACATTAAGGCTTAACTGGGGTGATACTAAGTATGCTACATGATAGCTAGTAAGTAAAATATAAACCGGACACATTCAATCAGCTCCATGCACAGCAGCGTCCGCCTCGAGAGCGTCGTGACAGCTTGCCTCGCGCGCGAGGGAGCGCGCGCCGTCGTCCCAAAAGAAGTCGAGCCGCGCAGTTAATGGAATGCCCGCCGCCTGCCGTCCCGACGCGCGCGCCGAGACAGTAGCTGCGCTCGTGCTCGCGCTCGGATCTGGGTTTCGCCGGTAGTTGAACAGGGAGGAGAGGGGAATATTCGTCTTTGGTGAGCGGTGTGTGTAGGTCGGGACGCGGCGCAAAGCTTCTGCCATGAGCTGCGGCATCGGGGCGGGGGGGAAAACTAGGCCCACGGGTTCTTGTGGCATTGGTTCGTTGGCGACTGGTGCCTCGAAATCCTCGTCGTCCGAGCTCTCTTCGAGGGCTTGAAGTGAGACCCGTGCTTCCTCGATGGGCTTCTCGAAATCGCCGTCGAGAATGGGTCCATCGTGGTTGGAGAGAGACGGCGTCGGCTCTGAGTCGGGGTGGACCACAGCTACTAGAGTGTCGAAGGGGGGATGTGCAGAGCTCAGGCTGGGATGGTGTGAATCAAGTTCGGGGGACATTTGCAGCATCGAGTTGAACGTTCGCCTCGATATGCTTAGCCACACAGGACTTGCACCATGCGTTCAAGTAGTACATGTTCGTCCCGAACTTCGTACCAGTTGATTCGAAGAGCCGCCACCATGGGCCACGGCGCGAGGCATTCCCAGACATTCGTAGGCAGTCAGAGGGGTAGCTGGGAGGGAGCGAAAATATATTTCATCGTCTCGCCAGCATAAGTGACCCCGCGCCCTGCGCGCGGCGTCGCGCGCGGTGCTCAGAGCGGGTAGAGCCTCAGAGGTGGTACATTGTCTTTTGCCGAAATTCCTTTGAACATCTACGAGGGGCGCGCTCCCCCGCGCGCGCGCCAAAATGCAGTCCACGTGTGTGATGACCGCTCTGACCGGGCTGGTCAGACCGGTCGGACGACTGGTCAGAGTCGCACTGGTCAGCCAAACTGTGACCGGTCAGACCTTTTCTGCCAACACTG